>ADNK01002770.1:0-10000 GCA_000320545.1 Bigelowiella natans CCMP2755 | reverse complement strand
CTGGAAAATCCATTTTCGCGTAATTTCTTTTGTTTGTCTCCCCCCCCACCCCCACCCCTTCATCCCTCTACAGGTCGATCGGCAGGCTCTTCCGTGCAGCAATGGAGGTCTGAGAACGCTAAATCTTTAACAGTATAGACATTCTAAAGGTTTTTAGTTAGGTGATTGCGCTTCTTGTAGTCTTTATTTTCTCTTGGTGTTTTTACCTGCACGAATCGTCGCTCTTGTTGTCTCATTACTGATGCATTTTCTCTGTTTCTCCGGATCTCCCCAGGACAACCCGAAGCTCTGCCAAGGCCTCCTCCTTGAATCGAAAGACGACCCGTCCATGCTCGCGTACAGGAAGGACATGTAAGTTGGAATGCCAGCGCCGGTTTTGCTTTGAGTTGAAACGTATGATGAATGCCGTACGTTTTGTTGCCTTCTGATTTTTCTTGCGATCCATCCAGCTGCCCAATGCTCTATGAGAGCGCCAACGATTACCCAAACAGGAACGCGGAGCTCCTCAGTATGTGCTCAAAATCTGCCGCGCATCACCGCGCGCTTTCGAGAAACTCGTTTTTACCCAGACGTTTTTGGCTGTTGTCATTACCGGAAACGACCTTGCGTTTTTGATCGCAGTCGCGGCCGGGACGCGTGGATGCATATTTCTGATTGTTTTTTTTTTCTCCCTTCCCCCTCACGCGGTTAGATCTGCTGACAACGCTGACCGGGCAGAGGCCGACGATCAACTACCAGACGATCAACTTTCGAAATAGAGAGCAGATCCTTGCCAGGCTGAGGTGCGATGGCGTGTTCCTGATATATAGTTATTAGCCGTTTGGATTTTTCCTCCCCCCCTCCCTCCTCGCCCCCCGTGACCTCCTCTTCGCTTCCAACAAATCGGTGTTTTGGTGGTTTTCGCGTAATTGTGTCAGAAAATGCTCCGAGATTGTCCATAGGCACGTGAAGGCTCTTCCATTTGTTGTCGTTGTTGATGCGGTGGGTGAAAGATGCGTCCCCTTCAATCTATTCCTCCTTCCCTCTTTCTCTCTCCCTTTCTCTGTCTCTCGCTCTCTCTCTCTCTCCCTCTCTCTCTCTCTCTCTCTTCCCGCAATATCAATGCACAACACGACATCACGGATTTTTGTACGGAACTCTCCACAGGGCATAGTCAACGTGAGTGGGGGGAGAGGGTATTTGAAGGCCAACCTGGATAGGCTGGGACTGTGGTAAGAACGAGAAAGAACAGCGATTTCTTGCAGATAATAACCAGCGGCGTTTTTAGCAATCAGCAGAATTATGTGTTTTGGCACGTTCGCGTGCACAATCACCCAACACCGCGTCAAAAATCCCGACTTCGTAAATACTATAGTATATATATATTGTTTGTGTGCGCGCGCGCATGCGTCTCTCTCTCTCTCTCTCTCTCTCTCTCTCTCTCTCTCTGTGTGTGTGTGTGTGTGTGTGTGTGCTAAACATCTCTTATTGCATAGGATCCCCGTAAAGACCGAAGTGAAACTGGTAGGAGCGTGCATTTCTCTCTATCGTGCTACTCTTAGTTCTATCTTCCTCACTGCTTTAACAATGAACTCGAATAGCTGCCCTCTTCAGTGTCTTTTTCCAAGGCCACAACATATACATAAACCGGGAAATCCACCAGCATCCTCACCACTACCCGATCTTTGCATGTACGCTCATATTGGTATATTTCGTCGCGCTACATAGCTGCCGATTCCCGGGTCGCTGCGGCGAGTGCTATCATCTACGGCGCAGAGCCAAAAGCGACTAGTTGTTCAAATTGCTGACGTGCGAAGGGGGAGCAAGAACGGATATAGGTGACATGCTTGTAGCAGTTGGTAGCAGTAGGAGTAGTAGTAGCAGTAGTAGTAGTGGTAGGTAAAAGAGCAGCAGTACACCTCAAAACAGCCTTCTTAAGGCCATACACGTCCACATGATATAACCAGTATGCCTCCAACTATTTTTGCCTTTAACCAATCCTAATTACCCCCTCCCCCCCCACCTCCTTTTCACCCGCCCAAACACCACCAAATGTTAGGAAGCTGTGCATAACAGACGGGGAGAACTATACCGACGCTTTGCTAGACCCAAGATATGAGTATCTTGTGTCCTCGAAACAGATACGGAGATCATCCACTGCTCTCGTTACCATCACGCTCCCCCTGGGCACCGAGGCCGGACCGCAAGACTGGTGAGAAGGGGTTTTTCACTCCGCATACTTTATATATTGTTTATTTGTGTGTGTGTGTGTGTGTGTGTGTGTGTGTGCGATAGACACATCCATAAAGTGTTATGTGAATGTTTTGTTGGTCTCCCCCCCCCTCCCTCCCCTCTATGTTCTTGTAGGATGGTTATTGTGAAGATGGAGCTCCTGCACCCGTCGTTTGAGGATGAGAAGCAAAGCCAATTCTACTGCGACCGATCTCTCTCGCCATTGGTCAAGCCTCAACCGCAGAAGTAAAGCGATTATTTCGAATATATATATATATATATATATATATATACATATATAATATATACATATATTATATTCATCTCGGTTGAATCTGAAATCGTTCTCGTTGCTGCTGCGGCTCTCCGTTGTTTCAATAGCAAAAGCTTCCCCAACGAGCTCAAGATCATGGTCAAGCCGCAGGAGCAAAACCTTTCTTTCCAACCGATTGATTTCCTCTTGAGAAGGTACTAATTCATATATTCCGATGTGATGGTATTATCATATTAGCATTCGTGCGATTCTAGTTTTGTTCATTCACCGCCGCCTTCTTCAATCCAATTACGTGTTCTTGCGCCTTCGTCGCTTGTGTATTCCTCGGTGAGTCTGCTATCTCAATCTCCCCTGTGTTTTCCTAAGGTTGCACTTCTTGATCTGGCGCGAGAATGCGACTCCGCCAGTTTCACAACTGTCCGGCAAGGGCAAGGACAGTCAAACAGCAGCAAATGCCAAGAGGAGACAACTCTGGGAGGAAGTAGAGGCCATCGTTCATTTCTTTGCGGCAATGTCCCAAAACAGCGGAGGAGGTGCGTTGTCGCGGAGGGGGGGGGGGGGAGGGGCGCTGAGATTTTTTTGAGGAAACGATGTTCTAACTTTTTGATTTTATATTGATATACGTGTTTGTGTGTGTGCTTGTGTTTTCGTGCAGATACACATTATGGAGCTGCGAATCTGATTACAAAGCCAATAGAATTGCCGCATCATCCGGTAGACATCGCCCATGTATAATACACTTTCCCGTGGTCAATTTAGTTTTAGGAATCATTGCACGCTGAGAAGGGGGGGGGGGGGGGGGAATTCAATGATCGGTGGGAAGTCATATAATATAAGTGAATTTGTTTCCTTCGCGTTTGGGTTATATATTCATTTCTTCTAAATCAGATTGCAACGCTGCTCCGGCTGCTCTGCAATCTGGCCGCAAGCTACTCTCGAAAGAAGGAGATTCTGGCAGATATGGCGGTATCCAAAGGAGCGGGGAAAACAACGGCGGCTGGCATGGATGACGCCATGGAATTAGGCGGGACCAGCAGCAGCATCAGCGGCATGAGTACCAGTGTATCAAGCATTTCTGAGGTAAGCTGCTCGTTCGCGCAAGATGCGTTTGTTGAATACAAATGAATGTGTATCATTTTCTGTTTGGCATTGTTTGTAGCTGAGCACGCGCTTCGTTATCGCAGTGAAGTCGCTCACATTTCCCCCGCAACCTTCTCCTCCTCCCTCGCGCCCGGACAACGGGAAAACTTTCATTTTTTTTTTTTTTGGATCTAGATCATATCGTCGGTCCTGGTGTGTCTGGTGACAACTGCTGACCCGAAAACAGCTACTACAACTGCGAGTGCGAAGGTGACTAGAATGCAATATCGCGGATGCTGTGCAGCGTGCGCCGCCGTCGGGTAGTTCTTCGGTTGCTTAGTGTGTTTTTGCAAATTGGTAGGAGTCTGCATACTCAAGCGCATCGAGCTGTGCGGGATGGTCCCTTTTGCACGCCAACATCGACGAGCTGACTCGGCAGGTTGAGGAGGGAGTTATTGATGGTGTTTTAAGTGTGTTACGGTGAGGG
This sequence comes from Bigelowiella natans CCMP2755, assembly GCA_000320545.1. NCBI lineage: Eukaryota > Cercozoa > Chlorarachniophyceae > Bigelowiella > Bigelowiella natans. Next base: position 5,948 of record ADNK01002770.1, on the reverse strand, counting down.
TTGGGCGTCGGGGCTGCTCGGCTAACTGATCTTTGTTTTTTTTCGGGACGCGTATGCGATTGTGCGAAGCATTTCTGCGGGACTTTTTCCTATTTAATCAAGCATATAAATACATATATAATATATATATATATATATATATATATATATATATACACAAATATACATTCTTAGACGTAATTATTATGTTGTTGTATGCGTATGCAGCTTGTTGTTCTTATAGTAGCATTCAGTAACACGACGCTTTATTATCAATCATATTCAGATGCACCTTGTTTTTGCCGGGTTGGAAGACATGAGCTTGATCAAGGTGTTGCGTGTCCTCTCTGCCCACGTCGAGGCGAAAGAGGCAAAGTACCCCGGCACACGGGTAAGCATTAGCGACAGCAAAGCAGTGGCCTCAAATAAACGAAACAACCCTAAATAAACAGAGGATGGTATATATTCTTCGCAATACGTCGGAAGACTAGCTATTTTATAGGATTTTGGTTTAGAGTCTCGCATTGGTTTTGCTCGAGTTTCCCACGCTGACTGAGCGTTTGTGTGTTTCCCTGTTTCCACAGGGGATCTTGGAGATGCTGTTGAAGCTCTTTCCTCACGAATGGAGGTCCGTTTGCTACCCGAGACACCGCGAAGCTAGCTGTGCTGTTCATCATGGGCGTCTGAGCCGTTTTTTACATGCGTTTTGTATACATCGTGGAGCAGTGTTAGCAAGATGGCATAAATACCGCTGTTCCTAAAGGGGTTGATCCACGCAATGTTTTTTTTCAGATATTCGCGGCTTCCAAGGACGAATATATGCGCGGCGTTTGGAGCTACGATGCCGGACATGTTGCGGGGGGTAAGAATCCGATTAAAAGGGTGGTTGAGGCTGTGTTGTAGTGGGAAAGACTATGGGCTGATTGGTAGAGACTATGTGATGATTGATTGGTAGTTGTAATTGTTGGGATTTTTTTCATTTTTTTTTTATTATTAGATTTGCTCGTCCGTCTTCGTAGTGTACGATTCTTGGAGGTAATATTGCCAATACGGGTATCTGAACATTAGCAGAGGGGCGCGTAAAACCACTCACGAGTGGTCTTCAAACGCATTATTATGCATCACATCTCATCGGGCCGATATATTCAAAAACTTGATGTGGTGTTTTTGTGATCGTGCTTTGGCTTGTTTTTTGCCCAAATAATAACGTAGATACCGAGACCGAATCGAGCGTTGGAACATAGGCACGAGCGTCCTGCGGATCTTTGACGTTGTCCTTAACAATCCTAATCTCTCCCAAGATCTGCGCACAGAAGGGCTCTCTCGGGCAGCTCCATTGGCCAGAAATGGTGCTGGAGCAGCAGGTACAGCAAGTGCCGTCATTGGAGTATGGATAACCGTTTATCGTCGTTTCTTTACATACTGAGAGTTTGTGAATCTGGATAGATAATAAATATATTTTATTATATAAATTTTCAATTTTTACTCTTTTGCTTCGCTGGCGTTGTCCCTGTGAAATCAGATGATACAAGCGCGAGGCGAGGTGGGTTAGGCAGCGGCTCGCAAAATGCGTATTCGTCGTCAAACAAGGCATCGTCGCTCGGCCCAAGCAGCGGCTCGCTCAAGACGCATCTTCTCCATTCGTTTATGACGGAAGGTAACGGCGAGACTTATGCGAATGCGAGAGAAGCAAATGCGACGATTTGTGTCTGTGTGTGTGTGTGTGTGTGTGTGTGTGTGTGTGCGTGTGTGTATGAGGTTTAACTCGATTGTGATACCCGAGCAGGCAAAATGCGTTTGGCACTCGTGAAACCGATCGTCTACGGTTTGGCTATTATCGAGTCTTTGCAGCGGTGAGAAGCTACGAAATACAATATTTTCGTAATAAGTATATTATGATGCTGACTACGAGATAACTGCAAAGCTACATTTAGCGTTGTTTTCCTTCAAACGATGGTGGGGGTTTCGTCACGAATCGTGTTAGATGGCAACCGTTATCGAGTCAGCCGTTCGAATTGAGAAGTTGTTATTTCTGAAACTGTGGATAAATGCCCTCATACGGAGAGCCGTCTGGGTTTCCTCATCAATATTTATCAATACGCAACGATTGTCTATTTTTACGTGCAGAGAGGGCAACAAAGGGGAGGAAGTGGTGTTCCAGAAGCTCCTAATTTGGTCGTTCAAAGTTCTGCGAAAGTAATGAATTATTCCCCCCCATCCCACCCCACCCCCCCCACCCACCCCGGGCAACGGGTCGATTCGTTTGTGTGATGGTATGAGCACGATATCAACTCGTTTTGTCGGTTCAAACGAGAACTCTCAGTCGGAATGTGATATGCCTTTTTGGGAGGGGAGGGGGTGGATCACGTCAATCCGTACGACTTCTTCTTGATATGGCATTATCTCCAATGCGTAGAGTTATCTCGCTGGCAAGAAAGATTTCTGGGTCAAAGCCATGGATGTGAGTACCTCGATCTTATCCAAATAGCTCGCACATAAAGGAGAAAGTCCGTTTTTTCCATTGCAAGTACTTACCCCCCCCCCTCTCGCCCCTCTTCCGGAAAAATATTTAGATTCGTGCAGTCTTTGATGGAGAGCCCGCACACCGTCGGGGGCGAGGAGACGCCTAGTGTGGTGTATTGCATCATAAATCTCTTGAAGAGAAGGGTCTATCGTTTCAAGGTATTGAGGCGTTATTTAAGTTCGTCATTTACGCATTAGCATAGCGTTCAGCTAAAAGGAAGAATCTCAATGAATTTTTTTGATTTTTTTACATTTAAGCTCAGTATTTATGGGGGGTTTTGTCGCGCGCGGTCTCCAACCCCCGCATTAACTGCATACCTCTCTCGGTTAACTAGGTGAAGAAGGAAGCTCTCGAAACGCTGTCCCTCCTCGCAGAGGCGGGCATCTCATCGTCCAACTCCGGCGTGTCGGTCGGAACGGGGCGCTTCTCTCTGATGTCATATGTAGGAAGACAGCTCGAGGTTTTGCAGGTAATTAATGGCGTGAATATGTAGGCACACACACCAATAGTGCATGTGTGTGTTTTTGGTACATTATCGTCTCTGTACCCTCTCCTCGGTTCCACGAATGCCGTTTGCTTGGGTTGTGTTTGCGCAAGCATACGTCTTTCATTGCCAAGTGTAATTGCCACGAAAACGTTTATAAGCGAGTATGATAGTTATGAGTGTTATCATTGATGGAGAGTCTTGCGCGCCAATAACCAGGATTCTTGCAAGAAAATGCTAAAGCCAAGGAAGAACGATAGCAAGATCTCCACGTTGAAGTTCTTGGCCAACGCTCTAATGTATGGAAAGAATCCCCCTCACGAAAAGATAGCGCAAAATGTGTGTGCTACACCCGCTGCCCAGCATAAGTAACACCGCCATTTGCTGCCTCTCAAAATTAGGTACCAACCTGTGTTGGCGGAGCGACTTCTTAACCTCAAAGACTCTACAAAGGCGAAATCGAAGAAGGAATCCAGTAAGCAAATTTATGTATGGTATATATATATATATATATATATTATATATACATGATATATTATTTCTAATAAGCCATGTTTATTCCTTAAGATCCGAGCATATTCGCAACTGTTACATACTATCGATTTATTTTCATGTTTTGGTATTATCAATTACGATTTGCCCCCCCCTACCCCCCCCCCTCCCCCCCAGACATGTTGGATCGTATCATGGCCATTCTCTTCGAGGCAAGCAGTGACAGTCAGCGGCAGCACACTGGCGATGACGCAAAGGAGAACGTCAAAGTCGAGTTGGAGAAGGAGGAGCTTCTCGCCCACGCGTTGGAGATTTTGTACGGATTAGTTTTGTGCACTTACCAAACACCTTTATGCAATAAACACACACACACACACACACACACACACACACAAACACTTGCGTTGATAAAATATAAATAAATATATATATATATATATATATATATATATATATAGCTGTAACATTAGCTGTAACATATATATCCTCTTTGGATTATGCGCCCAAATGATTTTGCTGCTGCACAACTTACGTCCTTGCTTTCGAATCACCAACAACATTTTCCTGATCGCGTTTGCAAGGTATTTCTTGTGGTGCTCCAAGATTTGGATCACGACGAAGAAGGAAACGACGCACGAGCTGGGCGATGGCTTCAAAGCCGCCGCATTGGGTGATTCCAAAGACGATGAGAAGAAACACGACGGCGAGAAGGCTGAGGCGGATTCAGGGCCCCCTGAAAAGCTGATTAGACTGCACGTGTCTGAGCTCATTATCCAGGTATCGAAACCGACAGTACTTCTTGCGTTGCATTTGCTGCGTTGTTCGTTTTTGTTGGCAAAGCCAGTCCAAGATGACTGATATGTGCTTCTTGTTTTCCTATCGATTTATTGCGGCAATGCAGAGGTATAAAGGGAAGATATGGGATTCGATGAAGAACATTTTCCAGCTACCCAGCCCCCCCCCCCCTGAATTCAGCTCCGATGAGGAAGGAAAAGGTGAGTGTTTCGAGGGGTTAGGGAAGCGGGTGGCAGCAATGGCTCACGGAAGATAATAGTATGCGTCGCATGTTTTCTCGATGATGTTTTTTTTTGCAATCTGGGATTTTCTCGCCCCTATTCCGTTACACGCAGCATCATCCTTGCCCTTCCATGCCGCAAACTTTCCTATCGTGCTTGCCTGCACAGGGATGTCTATAGATAAGAAGGGGGAGGAGGGACCGGACTCCTTGGAGACGTTTCGGGCACGTCAGGCGAAAAAGCTGCGGAGACTTTCAAGGAAATCGCGGAGGTTTTTCTTCAGAATGAAGCAGCGGGCCTTCATATTCCAGATTCTGATTGTAGAGCACCACCATAGAAACAGGTGCTGTTTTTCCAAATGATAGCACTCTGCGACAATGATGGTTACGGGGGTGGAGAGAAAGACGAGTCGTGCTGCAGGCGTGAGTTTGGTGGTGTACAGCTAATGCCTTCGCCTTTGTCACGTTCAATCCGTTTTTCTTCAAGCTGAAAAAGAATTAAGAGATTTATTCTCGTTTTTCTAGATTCCTTTCGCCGATTGTGTTGTGTGTATTCTGAGAACACACCGTTTTTTGATTTTGACAATTTATAGGAAGCTCTCGAGCCTCAGCGGTGGGTTCAAGGATAGAGAGGTGAGGGGTCGTGAATTTGGGCCTATGCACGCGTTGAGTTGTGTTGCGTTTGTTGATTTTCTTGCTCTGTTGTTGTTTCATTTAGTGAATATAGTGTTCCGTTGTTGTTTCTTCGATCCACATGTTATGCGCCGGAACATACTATCACTTTCTAACCCTTTATCTCCTACACAGATGATTCAAAACATCGGCAAAGACCAACTCAAGGCGCTTGTTCATTTCTGCCTCTCCAAGGTATCAAAGAGAAGGAACGAAAGGCATAGTAGCGAGGGGGGCGGTGGTTTTGCAGCAGTAGTGTAGTTCTCGTTGCAAAGCAACAATGATTACGAGTTTGAGGCGCGGGTTCTGGACATGGGACAAGTAGCGTTATCCTTTTTCGCCGTCATCATCATAATAGGTTCTTCAGTTCGCCGACTCTCTCTCTCTCTCTCTCTCTCTCTCTCTCCAATTTCCAACTTCAGGTTGCCCTCGGGCAGGACTACGGCGACAGCACCAGTGGCGATGCGAAAGCACCGAGTGTGCGTCAATGCATGTTGGATCGAGTCTTTGACGAGAAGATCGAGAAGGAGTTTCGACGTCTGTCGCTCCGCCACAGGGTAGTAAGTTGACGTGGGTTTTTGATTTTTGACAAGGGGGGGGGGGGGGGGGGGGAATAAACCTTCCTGGGGAAATATTTCCGCGTTCCACCCATGGCTAAAATCCGCCTGGTTTAGGGGGGGTTCTTTCCAATTCCCCTAGGAGAGCCACATGATGGTTTTTGTTCAGCGCAAAGTCCCCCCTTGGAGTGCGGAAATACTGCCGCGTGGGGGCGAGTTGCGGGA
>ADNK01002773.1:10000-23776 GCA_000320545.1 Bigelowiella natans CCMP2755 | reverse complement strand
CCTCTCTCTCTCTCTCTCTCTCTCTCTCTCTCCCTCCTCACACACAAACACAACACAACACAACACACACACACACACACACACACACACACACACGTTACACCTAGGGAATGGTCCTGCCCGACGTGCACATTTAAAAACCCCAACACGAAGTCAACGTGCCAGATTTGCTCCACCCCGAAACCTGGTAGAACGCCGCTTCGCCTATAGAAGTCCCTCGACGAGCCTTTATGTCCCGAAAAAGATGCAATCTCTGATTCCCAATTTTAAATCATGCATATATCATGTATGACCAGCGACGCAACATTCACCCCTCCCCCCCCCACCCCTCCCCTCCTCTCCCCCCGGCCAGCATCGGGCGGCAGCCAAGCGACGGGGGCTAGGAGCATTCACCAAGAGAAGGTCAGTATAGTAGTTGCGTTTTAACGCATTGGCTGATTGTGTTTGAGTGACAATGCTTTGACTCTACTGACGCATGCGTATATTGTTGTTCCCCGCAGATCAAGCAAATCATGGACACCACAGGTCTAACACAAACAAAACCATCAAGAGGGCGAGAGCGCAACGGGGAGGCGGTTGGGGCCATCCAGGGCAACAAACGGATCGCGTGCATCACACATTGCTCTCGCGCACGCACTCACGGCCTTGAAACACGCATACCCACCTGCATGGAATGAGAGGGGACGGTCAGGGTGAGAATGGTTATCGTGAAAACATATCTGGTGCCAAACCTTTTGCCCCGATGAAGATTTCCATGCTACAACTGACCTATTTTCACCTCGCAGCCCTCAAAATTGTTTATTGCTCTCAGGATGTACTGAGTACAAAGCGCAAACGCTATTGAGGCAGTCGAATAACGATGTTAACAAGGCTGTTAATCGTTTTTTTGGAGGGTCTTAGTGGCTCCTCTGCGGAGGCAGAAGCGTCTCAAATCGACTATAAACACATGCATATTTTGCAGCCCATATTAAGACATGACAAGCATTTTACCGACCATGGAATGTGTTCGTTCATATTTGTATTATATATATATATATATATATATATATTGTATATTTACATATATGTGCATCTACTACATTTACACACTCACATGTTTAGATTAATCAGCGTGGCGTGCACAGTTTTGACAATTACAGTAGAAAGGGCGTACTAATGTAGATGCCGTGCGTGCACATAATTCTAGCATTATACGTACAACAAGCACAATGTTCTAGTGTTGTACACCTCTTCCATAGCAACGTGATGCACAAGCTAGCAAGCCTGACGGACAGAGAGGTGATATGCACAGTAGCTGTGACTGTCTGCTAGTCTGCTAGCTAGAGCTAGATGTGCCAACGTGAGCGGCGAACTGCCTACGACTGAGAATGCTTGCAAGCATTCACAGGATTGAGTAGCGCTAGATTCGACGACGCTCTAGCGCTGCGTAGAATGCTACCATGTGCTAGTGTAGGATGCGAGCATTCTCACCGCGTCGTCAGGACGTTGAGCTAGGACGCCATGCTAGCATGTAGCCACCAATCAAGTTGCTCAACAACCGTGTGTTTGACCAAACTGTCTCCACCAATTGACAGCTAGAACAAGTCAATGCAAACTTGTCTAGCAGGCGCTAGTAGCTGTGTTTAGCCGCATCCTAGCTAGCTAGCATCGCTAGATCGCACTGAATGTGTCTAGTGCAGTTCCTAGCTAGCTAGCTAGACCGACTGGCAACACGATCGATGCGATTTTCCACCCACGCATTGCCCAAACGCCTCTGACTTGTGCACACGTGAGCTCCAACGCTCCAACCAACGGCCATCAAGCTGGCACACTGGCACGCTAGGCAGCTGGCACGGAACGCTCCAATTTTGATCGGTTGCAAGTTGATGAACTCCAGAACTCTGGAGCTCTTCGCATCGCTAGATCGCACCAGCGCATGGCGATGAACAGAGAATCGAGTTTGTTGTTCGCATTGTCCGTGGTTGCCTCATTGCCAGATTTTTCCCTTCTCAATGTGACAGACGCTGTGTCCATTGTCAATGAACAACCAACGGTGCAACTGGACCATCAGCGGCTGAAAAGAGGACAGCGCCACGGGCTAGCGGGCTTTGTTGCCCTCGCTCGTCCGCCAGCCATGCCAGCATGCAACATTTGCTAGATTGTGCAGCATGGTGGAAGCTGGACAATTGTCTGCAGCATGTGAAGATGACGCGAATTCCCTGGCAGGAAATCAGCAGATGCGCACTCCGATCGCGCGCTCATCCCGCCGGATCTGGCGATGACCAACATGCACCAGCTTGAGAATTGAATCTCGACAAATAGATCTAAGCAATAAATTTAAATAAATAAATCGTAGATAAAATCCTTGTCGCGCATTGAAATTAGCCTCCATTTGACAGTTAAATTTACTTGTTGCGTGGTTACGATCAAACACAGATCGAACAGCAATCAATCGCTCCAACCCTCCTCCTGTCCCCCATTTCACTAAGCTCTGGCCGGTCCAACGAAGGCGTCGAAGTGGGTGGGGAAAGATGCAAAGAGTGTCATCGGACTCCGAGAAGTTCATGTCTTTGTCCTATGTATTTTGGGCAGCCACAAAGACGGTGCGCGCACATATCATGCGGAATTTCGAAATCTTTGTAATGACCAATCCGATTTTCCTCTAGATTGTCGTTTTCTCGGTGTTGATCCATTTAGGCCAGAAGGTATGCCATCACGCTCTTTACGTAATAATTAAGTTTGCAATACTTCCGCTTGTATGATGCAATCTTCCCGGCATTGCTCATTCACCCATCAATCATCATGCCGATCGAAACCATCATCTTCAGAGGTACAACTTGGTGGATGGTTTCTACAACAACAAGGAAGTCTGCCAAAAATGCTATGATGCAGCGAAGGCAAACGGGGGCTATGAATTTGAGTTCTCAAGGTGTTGAATGATGCTGCATCGTCGAGATCTGCTGCCGCGCCTAACTTTATAAATAATGAGTGGCATTCTTGCTTCGCTGAGAGAAAACCAATAGTAGCTTTTGTATACATGCCAAGTCTATTCGGTTTGAAACGTAATGATAATGACCTGCGCAGATGTGTGAAGAGCTTCGATATGCCGTCTGACTCGAGTAACATTCACAAGGTAGAAGAAAGATTGATTCAGCAAACTGTCCTTAGTTTGCACACATACAAGATACCCGCCCCCCCACCTTACACATACACCTATACGCACAGGGCGAATCTCATGGATGGAACTACGATAGCACGCTCGCTCTGGTATTATATGTGTGCGTGGGAAACTGGCCGATGCAGCAAGAGATCATCACCAACCTTGAACTTCCATGTTCATAATGGGTGTAATTTGAAGGGGGGGGCTGGGGGTGGTTGGAAGGATGGATGGCGACAAAAATAAATTCAAATGTATTCCCCTCAAACCCCGCGTCCCACAGGAGGACAACTACGTCGTTCTCCCAGCGATATTCCTGGGGTTATCGATATTAGTCTGGTGTCTTTCAATCGGCCTCGTCTACTACATTGGAAGTAGTACACTTTACTTTTTGACGACTATGTGTGTGTATATATACACACTTCATACATGTGCATCTCTTTCCGTTGTGGAAAAACCTGAATTTGTTGGTAGATTGCTGGTTGTTTGTGGGCGGTTTATTGCGTTTTATTTAGACTCACACACTTGTTTCACCACATATTCCGTTTTTCAACGTTACGAAGACACGAATCTGGCCATCTTGCTGTCGTTCATGTGGAACTTCTTCTCCGCGTAATGAATATATATATATATATATATATATATATATATATATATATGTGTGTGTGTGTGTGTGTGTGTGTGTGTGTATTATTTTAGATAATACGTGCATGCATAAGCAGCCGACGAATGTGATGATGATGATGCCGATGATGATGATGGTGATAAGAAGCAACAACGTCTAGAGAGAAGAAAGATGCATAATCATGAGCATGGGGAAGGAGGAAAGAGCACACATATATACACGCGGGCAATCTGAATACACGCACTAATGGTTCACATTCAAAGAAAACTTCCCTATCTCCCGTTGATTATTGTATTTCTTGCTAATAACGCCGCAGGTTTCTCATTCTCTGGTGTACCTCCGTAGTGTCCATGCTCAGCCTACACGATTTGGGGGGAGGGGTAGAATGCTATGTCCACGTCATCGGCAAGAAGTTCCAACTGTAAGCTCGCTATTCTCGAATGATAAGAAAATAGTGGTATCTGGGAATATATTTATATATATATACATATATATATATATATGTGCGTGTGTGTGTGTGTGTGTGTGTGTGTGTTAGAGGACTACAATGAGTGCTGCTGCTGCTGCTGCTGCTGATGATGATGATGATGATGATGATGCTGATGATGGTGGTGGTGGTATCGGAGCTATATTAAGGCACACTACACCACTGTACTGCCCTGTAATGGACTATTACATTTGTCTTAAAGATCATATGATGGATAAAGAGAGAGAGAGAGAGAGAGAGAGAGAGAGAGAGAGTTTGAAAGAGATAGAGTGGGGAGGGGTATAAATGTGTGCATTTGCCTCTTTTCCTCTCCGTGTCCCCCGCCCTTTCTCTCGCACGCTGGAAGTGCATATAAAATACAGCCGTGTGCGTGTGCGTGTGTTTGTGTGTATTCTCACGACTCTATCCTTCAGGGCGATATCAAGCATAACCATCGTATTCGTCGGTAAGTTCTACCTAACGGTGTTGATGGGAATGCATCAACACACATGCGCGCGCGCGCGCGGGCAGGCATTGACACAAAGCAGGTCTTATAATACACATAGCAATGCTGCCTTTATATGACTTGTGTAGGCCTGGAGCTTGTGCGCTGGTGCTTGGAGCAGCACTCGACCACATACCACACCTTACTCCTGAGTGAGATTTGCGTCGTATTTCTGCTGATGGTTCTGTACACGGCTCAGGTGTGTAGTATCACTGCTACTACTACTACTGCTACTACTACTACTATGACCACGATGACCACGACCTTTGGCATCTAGCCGCAAATGATAAATAGAAGAAGGGAAACACGCACACGTACTACGCATGTTTTCCAGTACACATACTTTTGTGCTTTTTATGTATACATGCCCGAACAGAGAGGGAGAAAAGGGGGGAGGAGGGGGGGGGGGATTCGAAAGATAGAGAGATAGAGAGAGAGAGAGAGAGAGAGAGAGAGGGAAACACGTCAAGTTTCTTCTACGACGTTAAGCTTAGATGCCGTGTTTTGGGTTAAAAAAAAACATCGGCGTCGTTATCATCAGAGGGGTGATGGTGAAGATGTCGTGTTTGCGGCCCTGAACCCTGCGCCTCCCTGTAATGAGGATGCAGTTTTGCACTGCCGCTAGAATCTTACACACGCCCCTTGATTTGTAGACTTATTCTACTCACACACACACACACACACACACACATATACACACTTATATATATATATATATATATATATATATATAAATATTATATAATAATTATATGGATTGTGAGGTTTGTCGTGTTGGTGTAGGCAGGAATGGCGGCAAAGCAAGGCGTCTATGAGTCGGTCATATTCGCGTTGGTAGCTTGGCAGGTGTGTTTTAGTGACAATAAGTGTGCATCTATAATTTATATTTACATGTGTGTGTGTGTGTGTGTGCGTGCGTGAATATGTATGATATATCAATTTATTTATATATATAAATATATTTATATATTCATACGTGTCTGTGTGTGTGTGAGAGAGAGGGAGAGAGAGAGAGAGAGAGAGAGAGAGAAGGTAATGGTGTGTTTTGTGAAGAACAGAATATTTGTAACTCGAGAATACAGATATAGACTCACATGAGCATAGACACACATACACACAATACACACACACACACACACACACACACACACACATATATATATATATATATATATATATATATATAATGCAACATTGCAGCTGCATTCATCATCATCATCACCATCATCCTAGATTGCGACGGAGGTTCCCTCTCTTGCAGTGATATGCAAGACTCTCTTTGGTAGCTAACACTACTACTATTACTGCCAATGCCACTACTACTAGTGTTTGTGTGGGTGGTGGTGATGATGATGATGATAGCCCCGTACCATTCGTCCCGCTATACATCAAACAGCGTAAGTGTTAGATGTTGGAAAGATAACCGAATCTCGTGAGAATCATTGGTTTCCATCTTGCTACGACAACGCGCAAAAGGCAAAACAATTTTTGCGAGATTTTGGAAACGGAAGTTGAAGGCATCACACACACACACACACATGAAAGAGCAACAAGCCTCTGACGACCACTACTACTACTACTACTACTACTACTACTACTTCCACTACTTCCACTACTTCCACTACTTCCACTACTACTGCCATTCTTAGATTTGTCAGCTGCCCTCCGCAATTATGGCATGCTTCCTGGTGGGCCTGATCCAATTGTCAATGGCGATGACAACAACAACGAAAATGAAAACGCAGGTCAACGTACGCTTTGCGAGAGAGGGGAAATGGTGGAGGAGGAGGAGGGGCGTCAAGTTTGAATGAATGCAGCGATACAGGCTGCCGAAGTGCAATCGCACATGATGATGCATGGTGTATGTGCTGCAATATTTCAACTATTTTCTTTGCTTTGCGCAATCGCTTGGCTTATTGCGAAGTGACCATTGGTGCATACACACTGCTGTGGTGATGCCGTACAAAGGTTTGCTCGAGGCGCAGAGTAACAGCCGGGGTAGTGTAAGCGGCACACCGTTCGTTGGTGAGGCTCGTCGCGTTTGAGATGACTTCTAAGAAAATATAAGGAACGCCACGGGCACGGTATATACCGTTGCATGCACAACATGTACAATGTTGTACACATTATCCATCAGCAGTGTCATTGCCAGCACGCACGGAATGGCGATCTGCATAGATCTGGCATGACTGTCTGCTAGCTAGCTAGGCGTGCATGATTATGAGCAGCGAGTTGTTTTCTGCAAATGCGACGTTAAGTAGATTGAGTACAGCGCTAGCATAGCTGCGGCACCATGCACCCAGACTGCTGTTAGACTGCTACGTGCTAGCACGTGATCGAACATCTTATCGCACCATGGACACACGCACATAAGACGGATGTAATCGACCAAAAAATACGCTCAATAGTCATCCTTGTGTAGCACTTATATATACATGATATACACAACATATCCTGTATCTATAGTAGACGCCAGCAACTAGCGAATGCTGTAGTAAATGTGTTGTTGTAACTACGACAGGCAACATAATCATGACAAGATCTAGTTATAATTATTTCCGCGCGCAATCGAGTAGAATTGTGCTGATATAGTAAATACGACACAGATATATTGATGGATGATACGACGAGTTGGGGTTAAGGGGCCGCATAATAGACACAGTAATAATACATATTGCTAATAGCGATACTATATATATATATATATATTTATATATATATATATATATATATATATATATATATATATATGCATATATGTATCATACATGTATACATATTGTATTACATGTATATCATCAGCATTAAGGAGGGACGTGGCAACCCGACTATAACATGTTGTATAGTTGAAGTTGCAGAAATTGATCGTACCTAGGCGTTGGGAGATGCAGTCATGTCGTCATTGAGTCGGAGAGAATAGCGGGAGTGTGTTTTCATAGTGTGAGGGGGGAACAGTGATCAGGGCTGCGTTCCTTGCAGTGCAACGAGTTACCCCTTTGTTTAACGCATAGGAGTAGTCGCCATTGTTGTGCTAGTATTGTGCATCGTGGGTTACAGTTGTTCAGTTGCATCAGCACAGCGGCTTGCAGTATTGCGATCTTGCTTGCCACTACGTGCATTGCCGTGCAATGTGCTAGTCAGTGCGACAGCCGACATCGCACAGTCAGTACGTGTGCATAGGGCACATGTGAATTTTTGCGTTTTCAATTTCATGGCCTTTATTTTTTGTCACACGTGCATGCTGGATCTTGGCTACATGCCATCATGTTTCCATTGTCTTGCACACACAAGCCAGCATGCACGGCTTTCGTCAAGGGAAGCCACTGACACTCATCACCGAATCACATGCAAACACCAACAAACCAACTTTTTGTTGTTTTGCACAAAGATTGAAATTTGTTGGTTTTATTCAAAAATGATGTAAATGTTTCATTCTTTCGGTACATTCATTGGAAGAGTCTTGGTCTGTGTCACTCAGATTCGTCAGAGTCGATTGACTAGCTACCACCCTTGTGCTTGTCCACAATCTCTATAATTCTCCGATCCATGTCTTCGAGCTTCCCTTTCTGAACGAAGGTCTCTGCATCTTGGCTCTGGATGTCGCGCATCGTGGCAAATCTTTTTTGCGTGTCTTTGATGGCACTAATGCGTCTCTTGTACCCCTTCTTTCTGTCCTTCTGCTCAACCTGAATCATGTTCTCAAAGATCTGATCTTCGACGAGGCAGTTTGCCTTCAGGGCATGTTCCTCGATCCTCTTCAACAAATCGCGCGCCATCATATAATCGGCATGAAGATCTTTCTGGACTTGCGCATATTTGTTTCTCATTTCAATCAGAGCATGCTCCACATTAGATCGGTTTTTTTTCGCCGCGTCATGGCGCTGCTTCTTTGAAAGGCAGGGCTCTTCCTTGAACTCCGTTGTTTGTTGGATTATGTACGGTACATTGACGTGGCGGTCCCAACTGCATTTCCCAGGACAAACCGTGCAGAATCCTCCATCCATAGCACAGCAGTGCTTTTTGTCATTATTATCGGAGAAGTGACAGTCGTTATGGCACGTGTAATTGCATACAAGGCAGGTGGTGGTGTGCACGCCTCTTCCACTGATGTCAATTTTCTTGAAGCTTGGCACCTCGACTCGGATGATGAAGTCGGCGTTCTCGTCAATTTTGTGTTGGTGCTTCTCGATTTGCTCAAAGTTGTCCTCAACGCACTCCAGCCGACGGACAGCGAGGTTAATTTTCTGGTTTATCAATAAGATGCGCTCTTCTAACCGTTGGCGGTCGTTGAGCACCATCTTGGTTTTCGTGAGGGAGACGGACTTTGTGTCTTCCAAAGCCTTGAAGAATTTAGCGAAAGCAGCCATGCCCATATCCCAGAACATGGTAGTTAATGCATTATCCTCCTCAACCTCATTGTCAGAATCGTCCTTTTCGAACCTGGTGAAGAACCCTGAATTGTTGAGTCGAATGTCCTTGACGTATGGGATTTTCGCCTTCTTAATCGCCTTCAACACGGGAGGTTTCTTGCCATCACAGAATGTGATGAGTAGGTAAATATTCTTGCTCACATCCCTGGCGAACAGCGACAGAATATGATTATGTATGTATTCCTGGAAGTGTGTTAGCCTTATCTTCTCAGCCGTTATCGTGAAGCAGATCGCGTCGATCTTGTCCAAATCATTATCGACCAGAGACTTGATTGCTTTGGTGGTCTTCTCATCATAGTCTTGGCCACGTGTATCACCGAAGCCCATTGTGTCAATGATAGTCACAGGATATTTCACTTTCTGGTGTGGGACTTGCGGGAGGTGGTAAAGCGTAATCTTTGAGGTCACAGAGGCGGTCTGGTCGGCATTCTTCGCCTGCTTCACCACTCTATAGCGAAACTTGTCCTTGAACTCCACACCATAGTAGTAGTTCATCATTGAATCGATCGTAGTCGACTTTCCCGATCCTGTCTCACCAATCATCAGTACAAACCGAGCATCTTCATGCGCCTTCTGGTCGCACTTGATCATCTGCGTACCGACAAGGCCCTTCTTCCAATCGTTCTCCCTTCTTTGCTCCGTAAGAAAGGTTAGAAGTCCGTTGATCAAATTTTTGGACTGAGCCGGTTTTTCGGGTGGGGTCGGAGTTTCGGGTCTCCACCTGGAATCCCAGCCTTGAGGATGAGCGAAATTGCAATCTTTGGTATAGCATTTCAAGCCGTATTTGCATTTTCGCAGGCGCGTTCGTCGTCTTGGTTGCGCACCATGATGGCATACTTCGTCGCGGCACCTGCATGGTAGCGACTTGTGTGAAGCTCCTTGATGCCTCGGTTTCGCCTTCACCTCCGGGTTCGAAGGCTTGAGATTAAAGCTCGAAATCATTTGAGAAATCCATTGCGATTGCGATGTCATGTTTGTCTTCGCGAGTGTGTTTGTGTGTGTGTGTGTGTCTTGGCTCGTTTTGGCTTTTGGGTTATGTTGAGCGCTGAGTGGCTTTGGTCTACAGGCCGAAGTTACAAATTCCTTCTAAAAAACTCGCTGCCGAAGCCACGGAAAATTCCAAATTCCTTCTGAAATATTCGCTGCCGCTTTTCACAACGCAGCCAAACCAGACTGACAACTGAAACTGCGAATGTTGCATGTCGTTCGATGAAAATGTAGGACAACAGTCGCATGCTGCCAAAGTTGGATTTTTAAGCACCGAAGCATTGCAACTCGCAGCCCTACGGGGACGTTTTTCAGTTTCCCAGAGGGGTTTCTCATCATGCGACATAGAAATGATAACGTCGCAATGGCAGGACGGGGGTGCAAATTTTATGGCGTAGATCTACATGCATCGTCGTTGGTTGTGACGGTTACAGAAATTACGGTCTCTTCACCGATGGAGTCTCAAAAAATCAGGGGCGATTCAAGCCGACGACAATCAAAAATTCCCGGATCTCACCTACGAGTGGCTAATCCTACGTCTACGATGTAGGTAGCGACTTTTCCTGACCGTACCTCATCGCCAAAACGGATGACGGCATGAGTAGCGAACGAAGCAGGACGGGGGGCTTCATGGTGAAGGCGCAAGGAATACTGACAGCGCTACTGTTGGCTCTGAATCAGCTCCAGCCAGGCTGTGAAGGCCAGATACTTGCAAGCTATTTTACTACGGGTTCATTCCCTAATAATGCATACAAAGACATGAGTGGGAACGCTCGCCATCTCAGTGCTACGCCAGCTTCTGGCTCCAACTATGCAATATTCAACGGCAATCCCCTATACGTCAACGGATTTAGGAACTATGCTTTCGGCGATCTGACGGTGTGTCTCTACACAAAGCGCACCAGCTCAGCGAATTATCAAGGACTTCTGGGGACGGGCTACCATAGCCAGGGGGGGTTTGAATTCCGCTACGGCCGAGAGAATGGAGGAACTCGATTCTTTATAAACGTAAAGTCCACCACAGCATTTAAAGGAAAAAACTTCGATACTGCAGGGTCTCTTCCGCTGAATGCGTGGACTCACGTCTGTATGGCCTACAGCAAGTCGGGGGGCTCCTTCGATCTGTACAAAAATGGGGCTAAGAAATACACGGTAACGGGAATGGGGACGGGAGGGATTCTACAAGTAAACCGACCGCTGTGGGTCGGAAGTGTAGGGGCGAGCGAGAAATTCGTTGGGCACATGAAGGAGGTGCACGTGGTGGGTCAAAAACTGTCCGATGCGGAAATAAGCCAAGTGTATGCTAATGGGGGAGTTGTGACGTTGTCGCCGACGCCACCTCCCACGCCGCCTCCAATCCCTTTCTTCGTCCGAAGCATTGGGCCTTGCACTCCAGGAACTGTACAAACTCTGACGCACGGCAACTCTTTTGGAGTCCGGGCTGCTCAGGACGGGCATTCTGGAAGCTCGATCGTCTATGAGCCCCACGGCCTCTTCATTGACGACAGGCAAACCCTGTACATCGCTTCTGCTTACAGCATTCGAAAGATGGACCTGGCCTCACTACAAACGACGACGATGGCAGGAACGGCAAACAAGCAAGGTCTAAGGGATGGCTCGCCGGCTAGGGCACTTTTTATGGGCCCAAGGGACGTCGCTATGGATCTCATGACGCGGAATCTGTACATTGCTGACTATCAAAATCGGATACGAGTGATTGAGGAGTCGCTCGGTGGGGCGGTAAGCACGTTTGCGGGGGATGGCACCGCCGCTAATCGGGACGGCCCGATGAGCAGCGCGCAGTTTCACCTCCCAACCAAAATTGCGGTCTGGAAAGGGAAGATCTTCGTGTCGACCACCGGCGGTAGCGGCGCCGTGCGGGAGATCGATACGTTCTCCCAACAAGTGAGGACCGTGATGGCGGAGAATGGAGCTGGCCTCCTCCCCGCCCAAGAGCACTTGTACGTCCTGGTGCGGACCTCCGCCGCCGGCGCCCTGCGCAAGTGGAAGTACGATACGGGGGCGGCCACCGTGCTAGGAGGAAAAGCGTCAACCAGCGACGCGCAGACCGACGGCCCCCTCGCAACCGCCGTCTTCAAAAACGCGAATTCTCTGGAGTACTACCATTTTCATTTCGTGATAGGAACCGACGGCGGAAATTCGATCCACACCTACAACCCCGGCACTGGGGTTGTCCAACGACTTGCAGGCACTAATACTGCTCAGGGGCTGCGCGACGGGCTGGCGTCCTCCGCGTTGTTTACCAATCCTAGATACATTTCTATAGACCACAACACCGGGCATGCCTACATCGCAGATAGATCGGCTGGAATCCGCAGAATATGCAATGCGGTCTCGCTGAAAGACAATCCTTGCGCCCGGAACGCCTGCAACGCAAGTTCCGGAGTAGTGGACTGCGTGCAAGGTCATCCTATCTCTCAGCAGGGGATCTGCAACCTCGAGACCAAATTCTCTTGGAAAGAGATATGATGAGGCTATCACATACATACATCTAGACATAACAATTCCCAAGCCGCGCCACATACACACTTGTACTTGTACATGAAACATGTGTATGTTTATGCGCTGTGTGTATATGATTACATGTGAATGAACATTTGCATGCGCTGTTGGCCAATCCTCAGGAGCAGCAAAATCTGCATCGAGCATCTCTAGATCTTGCAAGATTTCGTAAATTATTATTGTAAGCGTATTCATGCATGAATTATGTGCAGATAGATGAGAATTAGAAAGTAATTTATTAATGCTGATGCTCTATTTGAGTGGAACACATGCAAAGCAGCGCAAATATACTAGCTAGCAGCTAGCATGCGATCAAATTCTGCAAAAGTGCTCGGGCTCGCAAGTCTAGCTACGCTAGAAGCTAATAAGTACGCGGCACATGCTAGACATGCTGCTCATGTGCAATGCAGCGATTATATTGTGGCTTACGCAAGCTAGCAAGCAAGTACAAGCGCCTATGCTAGCTAGTATTTGCGGTGCAATTTTTTATTGTGCATATGTGCGCAAGCTAATAAGCGCAAGCGAGAATAAAAAGCCCACACTATGTGGAAGTTGTACGTTCGGCACATGATGACAGGCCAAAATCAGTGGTGCAAGTATACAAGTGTAAGGACCTTTGCAGCATGCATAAAAAAATTCATTCCAAATTAAGCGAAATTTCTTAGACCACATAAGCTCCTATAGTATAATGATATATGTATATCCATGTTACGCGCCGACTTGCCTCAGTACAAATAGCATGCATGCTCACAGCACCTGCGCATGTGAGCATGTTGTAGCGAGCGCTTCGCGCTGCAAGGAAGTTGCCCAAGCAACCAGTACCGTTAGCCGTGGCGCTATTACATAGTGTCAGTTTGCTTGTTATGAACATTTTCCCTGCGTCGAGTGACGACCCAATGCAAACTTGCCATGAATCAACATCCTTGCATTCGCGCGACGTGGATGGCCGTTTGTTTTACGGTAATAATGGTATCTGGAAGAGCACTGACGTGGCGGCGCTTCATAGATGCAAACCCCACAGGAAGAAATGGGTTCTTCCCTATGCCCAAGTGTGAGCAACCTCTACTCGATTATTTACCTGATGACTTTCTTCAATCCGCCTTT
>ADNK01002773.1:0-5000 GCA_000320545.1 Bigelowiella natans CCMP2755 | reverse complement strand
GAATCCGCATATGCAAGAAGAACTTGCCGTTAAGAAAGGAGGATGGAAAAAGTGAAAGTCGCGGTGGCGCAAATTATGAGGATCATTCCGCGCACCAGAAACATCGTGACCGACGCAGACTGCCGCTGTATCTAAGACTCAGCGAAAGCTGCTCTAGAGCCATTAGCATTGTTATTATGATGCCTATATCTCTGAATTCTATTGCATTGTCCTCATCGTCATCGTCGTATCGTCGTTGTTGTTGTTGTTGGCTATTACCAGCTCGAGCCACCTTCCTGGGTTGTCTTTATTATCTCTCGTCTGTATTGCCTTGGCGGCCTTCGCCGAGGGCTGCAGGGAAAGATTCATCACAAAATCGATTACACCGTGCTTGATAGTCTATACGTGACCCCACCCTCCTCTCCCTGTAAATTGCTCATTAAAGCATTGACTCAAGCATCCGCGGCATGTGAGTATGTTTTCATGCTGATGTTGCGAGAACAGACGAATGCAAGAAGCACCGAAGCAGAGGCAGAGGCAGAGCAGCAGCAGCAGCAGCACAATCCCCTACCCGGTAGTTCCCGTGCAGCTTGCGGTAGATGACAGACAGATTGTAAGACCCGGCGTCGAGGACGCGCGCCTCCACCTCGTATCTTCCGATGGCGAGATGGGTGGCGGAACAGGGGGGGGGGAGGGGGAAGGAAGGGAGGAGGAGCGGAGAACAACACAACAACTGAGCTTTAGGCGAAAGAGAGAGATGTCATCCAGCATCGAGGCCGATAATGACTAGATAGATACTTTGAGTTTAGATAAAGACTCGATACATTTTCGACCATATTCGCAACATCTACCAACAATCTGTGTTGATGATGTGCGTAGGCTACACGCGTGGATGTAAACGCGCCACTATTGCTCACATACATCCGTGTCGCAGCGGCCTTGCCGTCCCCAGCCAGCTTCGAATTGATGACATCAGCGACAAACGTAACCTCCACGCCGTTCTGACGGTGTTTTGACGACAAAATTGTGTTTGCATTTGATGTGATAGGAGGTTGTGGCAAACAGGGGGGGGGAGAGGGGGGGGGGGGAGGGAAAATAGAGAGAAGAACCTCTTCAGAGCGTCCGAAGATCTCGAAAGCTGAGAGTAAAGAATTGATGTAAAAGGTGACCATTATGAGGACGGGCAATGGCGGTGCTATTATTAGGATGATAATGACGCGCGCGTTTGTGTGTGCGTTCGTGTGTGTGTGTGTGTGTGTGTGTGTGTGTGTGTTTACCAGCTGAATTATTATCTGCGTGGGCCTGCACGATTTCGAACGTAATCCTGGCGGTCATTGAAGCGAGGATGAAGCGCGGAAAATCAGGGCTTGCGAGGAGGAGGGGGCGGGGGAAGACACAAGCGGCAAGGGCGCTAAAGAGATCAGGGAAAGTGCGCAGCATACGACATCGCCGAGCCGCTCTACTCCGCCTACCTCAAATAGCGGTCTTCTTCGTCCTCTGGAGACGACGATGGAATACGCATAAACCTGCATCGGACCGAGGCCGCGTTTATGCTGAAATTCTGAACACGCGCGAGGGCCTGGGGATGTGGAGAGAGGCGGGAGAAATCATTAGCGATTTCAATCAATGCAGCAGTATACTAGATCATGGTGAAAGAAGATGCCCGAAAGTGCCTGTTGGCGTGGCACTTTCATCTTCAGTGACCCCCCCCAAATCCCCTGCTCTGCCCCGATTAATTGCATTGTTCTTTCAACCGAAGTGAAGAGAGAGAGAGAGAGAGAGAGAGAGAGAGAGAGAGAGAGTGAGAGAGAGATAGAGAAGCGTTGTAAACTGCTCCACTATCACGCACTTATACACACACACACATATATATATATATATATATATATATATATATAATCATTAGTAGGAGTGGCGGTGGTAGTATTATTTCGAACGATGATAAGAACAAGGAGGTAGTGGTGATGACGTGATGGGTTGTCAATTCCATGCCTTATCTTTGAGGTCTTTGAGCCGATGTGTTTGGTCGGCCTTTCCGGTATATAAAAAGGGAAGGTCTTACTCATCACGCTATCGATCGATAGATAAAGATACTCCCATGAAGGCGAGTACGAACGGCGCGGTGTTGACTAGTTCTTGGGAAGACTAAAACCGACTTCCAAACAAAAAAACTAGTATATTATCATCTAGAGAAAGTCTCAGCCCTATCTATAATCTGCATTGATGTTTCATAAGAGTGACGACTGGAGAAACAAACCGTCAAGACGCAATCCAGTGGCTCCCCGCCAACGTCGTTTGGGGTCTCTTCTTCGTCCTGTAGCATCATCGTTTAAAATCAAACGGCTAAATAATAGAGCCCTCGTCAATACCAAAGAAATCATTCGCTCTCCACATAATAATAAAGTCAATCTAAATAATAGATCCCTCATCAGCACCAAAAAAGGCCTTCGCCCTCGTCATCATAATGACGTAGTTCTCAAGAATACACCATGTCCCAACCGAACGCTGGTGAGACAGCAAGTGCACATGCCCAGATATCCCGTTCAAAACTGACACGTCGGGATGTGAAGCCCACAATGTAAAAGGAAGAGTGTAACCACGGCAGGCTAACGATCAAAACCTGGATGTAATCGCTCACAGCGTCGCTTCTAGATCGAGGATATCTAACAAGTGAGAAATTTCGGTATTGGGAATCAACGCTACAAAGAGAAGTTCCGTGACACATCTTAGTCTAGCACACACGCTTCTCCGCACCGCCGTTTCCCTCATCCCACACTCCCCCACGTACCCGTATGCGTTCGGGGCTACTGCGGCCTCGTCAACAACCAGGTGGTACTTCCCGTCACTGAGTTGGAAAGGGGGTCATCACAGCGATTTTGTACGCACGCCACGCCGCAACAGATACTCGCCGCTCAGTTTAGAAGGTAGTCGGCCATACCGAATCCACTGGTCCAAGCTGCCCTGCTCGGTGTATATCATTGCCATCGAGAAGATCGCCACCGCTCCGAAGAGGCATATGTAGTCGCGCATTTTAGTGACGGATAGCGAGCACTCCAGGTACTCAAATGACCAGCTCCTGTAGCCACGTCGCAATCGTGGCTCCGTAGGCGGATCGCCTTAAACTCGTAGCCTTGGAAGAGGCAGCGAGGGGAGGGAAATCGGATTGGTTCGGCTACGCGGTAGGAAATCCGGATCGCTTTGGATCAGTTATGAAGTAGGAAATATCGAAAATATATGGCTTACAGACATTGCGACAAGCAATTTAATCCAACATCGGAAAAATAACGAACAATTATGATATTTCCGTGTGTTATCGATATGGTTTTGCGTTAACGACAACGGGAAACACCCAGTCGCCCGAGGAAATCAGCGACTGCACGAATTAGCGCTGCTGTCGAAGTCCACTAAGCAAGGCCATTTTGGCAAAATCATTTTTGGCAGCTTAAGGTAATATTTATCCCTTGATAAATATTATTGCGACAAGCTATAGTTCTTGTCGCAGAATTCCGATTTCTATACGAAGGAGGGAGCTTCGGCGTTGGTCGTCCTGAGGACGGGAGATTGCTCCAGCTGGGATCCGGTCAAAATTATTACCGAAGGATAACCTGTAGGAAACTTCAACAGATTTCCAGTCTCGGGTGAGTGCTACTCAGTCCATATCAAGTAAGCAATTTAGAATGAAACATATACCGGTATAATCGTATATAAATATCATTATTTTGAAGACTTTTTGTGGAAAACTCAACGGCAGACTGGCAAGTGGGACGCGCAGGGAAAGGGTCGCTCACTTTCTATGGCTGCATCGTTTTTTTCTTAACGTGCCCCTTCCCGATTTATATTTCCATTGAGAATAAGGAGCAACCGAGATTCCCCTTTCTGGCTTTGAGGGAGAGTATGAAAAAAAAAAGGAAGCGGAAAAGGGGGGGGGGTAGGGATTTTCTTTTTACCCGATAAAAACGGTAGTCGCTGGCACTTTCTTTTTTTGATGAAGCCTCTTAACTTTTGACCATCGCAATGTACTCGACACAGTTGTGCAGAGTCCCATCTCTCAACTTCTCGAAGTGAAACAGGATGGGCTGCATCCATACGGCGTTCACGAAATGGAAGGTGCGCTGCTCCACGTGCTGTGAAGGTGTAGTTGTTGTACTCAGGTTGTGTGCTATTTCAGATTCGACGGTACCTGAAACGGCAACGTTTGAAGGAGCAGAAGGAATATCCTCCTGTTGTCCCACTGCCACAGCCGCACGAATGGGTACAATCGCCTTGCCTACGCTCCCAGCTCCTCGCATCACTTTGCTTTGTTTTGATCCTGCATTTGGTTCTATCGTCATCGTTACCGTTTTCTTTTTATTATTATTTTTGCGTTTCTTTGTGTGTGTGTGTGTGTGTGTGTGCTTGTGACCTTGAATGCCTTTGGGAGCTGAGAAATTTCCTTCAACTTACGATGCCCTGTCGTATTCTACACCTTCCGAAACCGCCCTGAAAAGCCCATTAATCTAGCGCTCCCTGTGGAGGAAAAAAAGAAGTAGTAACCACCACCACGTGCATCGTTAAATATCTGTGCATACGCATGAGACTCGTATTAAATTAGGGATGGATGCGTGTGCGTCTGTATGTGTTTTGACGTTTTCGCAGTTGAGTATATGGCAAGACGCATGCAATCCATGCATCTACCACGATTTTATAGCACAAAAACGCGCATATATCGAAGCAATTTTTGGTTTCCTCATCGTAAGTATCCGAAAGAGATGAGTAACACACGGATAGGTCATGGCAAAAACGGAGCGTATACGTGTGCGCCGGGAAGCTGTCAGGTATTCAGCTCACGGGCACAGACCTACTCTTACAATATTGCATATCACAAACGGGATGTGCTGCCTAATTCTCGAGTCAAACCAAACTCCTTTGGTGTGTAGCCAAAAGCCGCAAGTGGCTTTGCCTTCATCCTCACAGTTGTAAATGCAAAGGAAGAAGCTAATCCTTAAAGGATAGCAGCACAGAAATGATATCAGCCCCCCCCT
>ADNK01002778.1:0-11350 GCA_000320545.1 Bigelowiella natans CCMP2755 | reverse complement strand
CCAATAGACCTCTCCTCGCCCGCCCGCTAACATCACTCAGCTGAGCTAATCAGGATTGAAATATCTCGCGATTCAGACCCCACCTTTCTGCCCCCTTTTGGGGAGGCAAAAATCTTATATACTGTACATTTCTATTTATAAATAGCTATGGTCCCTCTGCATCGATTGAGAGGGAGGAATAAGGGATTCTTTTTTCCCCCCCCCCCCCCCCCCCCCCTCTCCCTCATCCAGTCTCTTATGATTCGTTTTTTAATTGTTTCCGAGCGCTGAAGGGTGGTGTTATATGCTGGGTTGTTGATTTGTTGTCCTTGTTTCGCACACAGTGTGCCCGCCGGCTTCGACTTCATTCAGTCAGGGTTCAAGTACCGCTTCACAGTAGGAAAGGCTGACAGGTCGGCAGCCTCTTCTTCTTCTTCTTCTTCTTCTTCTTCGTTCTTCGTTCTTCGCATATGCTGAGCTATATATGTATTGCCCAACGATGTGTTCTTATCCTTGCGGACGGGTTGGGTTCTTGTGGTTTCTTCTCTCTTCTCCCTCTCTTCTTCGAATATATATATATATATATATATATATATATAATATGTGTGTGCGTGTGATTCTCATCATGTTAGGCTTTATAAGCTAGCAGCAGACACTGAGCAGCAATTGCAAGCGTGGATTAATCAGATAGAAACTGCATGCTCCACGCAAGGTCTCGTCTGTTCCCTGCTCCCCCCCCTTCCTCCTCCTCCTCCTACCTCTCGCTTTCGTCGTCTAAGTCTCTTACCCGTCGTCATCCTTAAGTCTTTTCCTGAGTGTGAGCCGTAGGTTCTATTGAGAACGTGCAAATTATATATATATATATATATATATATATATATATATATATTATAATATGTACCCGAATAAGGCGGCGATGGCACCAGCGCGGTGGACTTGATGACGGAAGATCTCAAGGAATACATAAACCAGGAACCACCTCAAGGTGTGAGTCAGTGCGTCACTCAGTGAGCATCACCCCGCTCACAATTGATGAATATTCCTATTAGCACACCCATCAGTGTCAATCATCATCCATCACCATCATCCCTCATCGTCATCATCATCGTCATCATCATCCATCACCATCCATCATCATCACCGATGATGCTGCAATATGGACAATGAGCAACCCCTGAGTTTTCTCTATAATTGCATGAATTCTTCTTCTTCTTCTTCCTCAAGGCCTCGTGGCGCTCGTCTTCACCGACGTGCAAAGCAGCACAAAGCTCTGGGAAAACAGAAAGATGGAGATGGCGGAGGCTATCTCCCTGCACGACGGTCAGCCACCTCACGATGATATTGTGCTGCTTGAATCACACACACGCACACCCACACTCACACTCACACTCACATACTACTCTCACACTCACTCGCGCCATTGCCAGGAATCCTACGGGGGCTGCTGAAGAAACACAAAGGATACGAAGTGCGGACAGAAGGAGATGCGTTCTTCGTGGTTTTCGGAGATGTCATGGACGCTTTCAACTGGTGCGTGCGTACGTCAAGCAGCATGCGCGCTCACCGAACGATGATGATCATGATCATGATCATGATGAAGCTGCGGCAGTTTACTGGCACTCCCCATCAATTCGACCAACAGACCCTATGCTATGTATTTAAATATATATATATATATATATATATATATATACACATTTATACATGTAAATCTTACAGGTGCTTTGAGTCTCAATTCCAGCTTCTCGAGGCTGAATGGCCGGCCAGACTTCTTACTTTCCCAGCGGTGAGGAATAGTGGGAAGGGATCCGCTTGTGAACGTCGTGTGATATAGGCTTTCCGTTTTCTAATAAACTCTTTGAAATGTGATAGCCTTTCGCCTTTTCCCCGTCCCTCTCCCGCCCCCTCCCCCCCCCCCTCCCCATTCCTCTATCGTACTTGCTTTTTTTTTTTTTTATGCGCGAACAGGCTGCGAAAGAGGAACCTTACTGGGCAGGTGTGCGTGTGCGTATGGGAGTGCATATCGGCATGCCGAATTCGAGGCGAAACCCCGTACATGGTCGCATGGAATACTTCGGGCCGGTAGTAGCGTAATAGTAGTGGTAGTCGGAGTAGTAGAACAAGATGACGACGTTCTAGTAGAAGCAGTGAGACGTGGTCATCCGGTCATTTTGCTGCCTTTTATCGATGGGTTTCGTCGTAACCGAACAGCGTGTGTGTGTGTGTGTGTGTGTGTGTGAGCCATCATCATCATCATCATCATCGTCATCATTGCCATCGTCGTCATCGTCATCCTCGTCATCATCATCGGTGGGAACCAATCACGTGGTGGGTTGATAGTAGCGTCTCTGGTACTGTCGGTAGGTGGTCAATGAGGCAGATAGAATTGCGGATAGCGGGCATGGAGGCCAGGTGCTACCTACGGCTGCTACTTCATATATCCGATGAGCCTGCATGAATGTCCATAATATGCATTCATTGCACTCCCGCCCCCGCCCACACACACGTGCAGTGAGAGAGGGAGAGAGAGAGAGAGAGAGAGAGAGGGGGGGGGGAGATATACTGCATGCACGATTGATATTTACCTGGGATTGGCTCCGTATATGATAATGGTGGTCCCCAGGTGATATGCACGAAACCTGTGATGGAGGCCATCAAGAAGGCGGTGCAAGAAGGTAGGAGCCTGCCGCAAACAGCAACATCAAGAAGACGACCGATTCTAACGACGGTGAACGTCGCTTCCCAACCTAAAACCCCAGCAGCGCGCTCCTCTCAACGTCACGCTCTAATATCTGCTGATCGTCATCTTTGTGCTAGGGAAGGAAATGGAGAATAAATTGACCACAAAATGGCTGGGGAAATACCCATACGAAGGTAGTAGCAGCATGCTCTCCCCGTCAGCGCCAAGCGCATCATCAGGATTCTATCTTTTCCCGACTGTTTCCTGCAATTCATCTTGCTGCCGCTGACTCCCTCGCCCGTCAGGTGTGAAGGAGCTGATGGACATATACCAAGTTATTCACCCAAAACTAGCGAAGAGGGGCGTAGCGTCCGAAGGTAGGGATATCAAAGATGAGATCCTCCTTCCATATCATGCTGATAGACTAACTCTCACAGGAGTTTTCCCAGAGCTGCGGATAAATTGGGATCTTCCAAATGCCAAGGAGGTAGCTTGAATTGATGCCTCAACGAATTCCGACGTGCACCGCCAGATGTTGGAGTGAATCTGCAAAGTAACGTTGAACATCTTTTGACTATTTAGGCCACTCACTTTCCTCACAAGCAAGAGGGGAAGACAATAAATTAGCGTTCTACTGCAACAATGAAAGATGCATATGCATGGCTGCATATATAAGGGTTAATTGAAAAAACTTCGAATAATCAGAATCAGCTGCGCGCATATCCGAAACAGTGCATTATTGAATGCTGCATGCAACTGTGACTAATAAGCTAAGCTTGCTAGCTTGGTGGCTTATTGTAAGCGCCGCCGCCTACACGTTCAGAGTCGTAGCATACAAGCAGCAAGGCACACCTGGATATACATCATGCTTACGTGTGTATGTAGCGCCGCTAGGCAGGCCATGGATCGGACATGGCTATGCTAGATGAGCCATGCTAGCATATTGCGTGCAGTTACGTGCGCATGTCCCGAGCGTCGAATCCGTAGATATGCGCTTGTGAGTCTACCATCCTAGCATCTACTACTACTAGACTACGCGCATATCTAACCATGCTACGACTGGCACCGCTTGACCGTTATCACAACATGCTATGATTAACTTTAGAAAACTAACTAGCTAATAGTGAAGTACATGAGCGTCATCAATAATGAATAATGAAGCTATACGCATGCATTTTGTCAACACAAAACAAAGCTGCTAGCAAAACGCTGTAGCCGCAACTTTGCACAGCTGCATTAGGATGACGATTCAAAATTTCGAATGCATATTTTTACACCCGTCCCATGTAAATAAAGTGTCGATGCCATCGCGTTATTGTTGCGTCGCTGCAGCACCAATTAACATTCATTCGCGTGCCCAGAAGCCGCATTGCTCAACTCATGCCACTGAAATGCTCTAATAGATTTTGCTCCATCGTGAATTCCAAATATTATTGTACATGAATGGAGTCATCATTGCATCGGATGCATCGTCGAAGGGCCGGTCGCCTGCCATTGTTAGCTTCCGGCGTAACACCTACACACGCGTCGCATCAAAAGCTACAGCAGCAATGTTTCATCATACAGTTTCCTATGCTCCACACACGGACGAGCCTTCTTCATACGTCGATCCCAGTGGAACCGACAAGTGTTCGTGATCTACTTTCCTTTCATGCCTCGGCGCGGAGCAGCGAGTGCTGTTGACATAGTCGGCTTTGGGTATCTTCGAGCTCCGCCTCTTCCTCTTCTACCCCTACCACGCCGACCTCGTCCGCGACCGCGGCCACGGCCTCGTCCTCTCCTCCGAGAGAATTTATTAATCTTGCCGCTGCCGGCATTGTTCTTCTTCGGCTTCTGAGGAGCATCTACCTTCCCAAACCTCTCAATCCGTGCTTGTATTTTCGCTTGCTCTTCAGCTAGAAAAGACAATAAAGACAATTAAGCGCGAGAAGAGCTCAAACCATAGACTGAAAAGGGAGTAAGTGCCTAAACTTCATTCACAAAAGGCAGGCACCTGTTGTGGTCAATCCAAATTTCTTGGCGCGAGCTTCTAATTTTGCTTTCTCCTCGTCGCCTGTTGAGGTAACGATCTTAGAGCTCAAAATTCCAAATATTTGTGTCAGAACGTATGGATGACTACTCATGACAAGGCCAAATCGTTTCGCGCGTGCCTCCATCTTCGCTTTCTCCTCTGCTTTAATCTGTAAGAAGCATGGAGTGTGTGCGTCAATATTGAGAGTAGTAGTAGAATATCTCTGGGCTGCACCAGACCTTGTCCTTATCAGGAATCCCAAAGCGTAGAGCGCGCATCTTCAATTTTGCTTGATCAGAAGATACTGTTCCGAAACGCTCAGCCCTAGAAACCACAATACTTTCAGCAAAACGTCCAAACCCAGTCGCCTCTAGAAGCGGGTGGAGGAGAAGAGGAGATGGAATGACCTTTTTAATATCTTCTCCTCCTCTGTCATCTCTTCGTAGGCCTTTTCTTCCTCTCTGCAGGAGCCAACCAACCAATAAGTGGGTGCCCAGAAAGAATCCCAAATGTTTGCTACTGAACTATTCCCTCTCCCCTGTCCCCTCTCTCATCAAGTGCAAATCAGTCTGTTTTAAGAGGCAAGTTCATACTCCGCTCCGTTGTCTGCATCCTCGATGACATTAGCAACTTCCTCTTCCTTAACTTCGGGTGCTACTGGGTCTTCAGGCTCCGCAGTAGCTTCGGGTACAGCTAACGATTTTGCCCAAATGATATACATTATTCACGGCGTACGTAAAACAACCAACTAAAATGTTCTTTTTCTGGGGACATTCGTGCCCAAACCTCCGAATCCCCTTCATTAATACGCAGATGAAATGTTCCAAATCCACTCGAAGAAATGCTTCCATACTCAACCAATCCCCTCTATGATGTTTCTTTTTGCCCTGCGGGATCGGTAAAAAATGGCGGCTGTTTTGAGTGCACACCTTGCTCTTCAGCTTGTTGCTCTTCAGCTTGGGCTGCCTCCAGAAGTCTCTTGGCCAATTCGGCCTTAAGACCACGCTTACTTAAGCCTACCGTTTGCAAGGAAGCAACTTTGTGAGTCGGAGCTTAGTGATGGGCCTTTGGCGTTTCAGCCACTTTACAGCATGTCAGAAGGTATATCGACCACCTTTTTCCTCGCATTTCTTCCTCAACTCCACTACACTATTCTTCATGAAATCCTTCAAAGTTGCCATGGTGAGTGCGTGTGGGTGTATGTGTTATTATTCGGGAGAGCTGGAGATGGTCTTTGCGAGGAGGGGAAGGGAAAGTGCGTAAATCTTGTCAATTATGTCTGAATTTGGAGCCCGCCTTTTTTTTTCTCCCTAACAATAAGCCACATGAGGGTTGTCGCAGATTAATTTTGGGGTCGCCTCTTTCTTGTCGCAAAGGAAAATTCGCAGCTAGATCTACGATTGGAAGTTCGCTTTTTTTAAATGATCCCGTTTGAAATATGCTTCCCCTCCTCTAGAATGCTCCGAGTGTCCTGTCAAACCGAGGGGCTGGTGCTGCAAAAGGCCACAGTGGATCTAGCCCTAGCGGTCGGTTTGGTGCTATGTTAATGATGGCTGGGAGAAGGGAAAATCTTTTGACGTATTGCTTCACAACAGATCATATGGATCCCGTCGATGGTGGTGAAGGTTTCTCGTGTTTCCAGGCACTCATGCTATCTTTACTGGAAGCCGGTAATATCCAGATATATTTTCTTACAATCTGAAGTCCAATAAAATTGAATACTTCGTCGATGACTAGGAAACCTGTTCGGAATACGTCACCAAATCTCTCGCTACTCCTTCAATCGTCAGCCTCTTTGTCATCAGCGTATTCATTATGGTGATACCCAAAGCATCGTACTCACGTTCGAAATATAAAGTTGGATTTCATATCTATAGGTTTACTACTACTTTTGGCGCGAAATTAGAAATAACACGATAAGAGAAGTTCCAGAACTCTCGCGGTTCTATCTCTACAGGTAGTTCATTGCCGTTAAAAATGAGCTGCGACAGTCTTCATCCTTACGTATTCGTTATCTCCAAAAATCAGTTATCTGGCAATATTCCTTTGGCTTCACATTTACTGGTCTTGCGCATGGATTGTAGCCTGCGGGTCCATGTACTTCTGGCATATGATAATACTCATTGCGTTTGGAATTGTCCAAGACGCTATTGTACTCAACAGGTTGTGCATACGATTAGCCTCCCTTCACCTAAGATCAGTTAATACCATATCAATTTGTTATCAGAATTTTAGACCTGCGAGCTCCTCAGCAGGATCACCCTAGCAAGCTGCGTGTTGATGAAAACATGAAGTATCGACATGAGAATGTCTCTGGAATCCTAGGCAATAATGACACAGAGGAAAAGGGAGGAAATAATGGTGGTCTACGCCGACACTGTTCATTATCTCTAACGAGACCATCTTATGGCTAGCACTAGCTGGTTACATTTCGCGTGGAAATATATAGATATAATGTCTTGGTAACTCTTAAAAAGAGGCGATTTTCTATTCGTAGTAAGCCCGCATATGCAGATGTCGTAAGAGATAAACGATGATTGAGTTCACCTACATCATATCTATGTTATACTTTTGAAGCTTAGGCATATTTATCGCTATATCGCAGTCTACCTAGCTACGTGCGCACATATGCTGTCATCACGCTAGCACGTACACACAGCTAGATAGGCAAAGGGCGTTCATAGTCGCCGTACGTCGCACTGCGCATAGCAGCCAGCCACACGTAGTGCGATGCACGCGCAATAAGCCATCTTGCCGACACATCTAGACATGGAACACACTACGTGCTATGCTGGTTTATTTTTGCGTTTCCGGAAAGTCGAGATGGATGTACGTTATAACGTCGCGATGAATTGTTGATGAATCCACATGTGTGCTTACGCAAAAATGTGTATATTCTTATTGTTGATGGACATTCTTTTATCCTCTTAATTCATTAGTAACATTAAAATGCACGCAACTTCAAATCCGATGCAACATGGATAGCAGCACCAATAGATCTAAGAAACCAGTGATTAGAACGATGGGGTACCTATCAGTGTTCTTCTGATGAATCACTCTGTTCATCTTCCACATTTTTATTTCCTGTCTCTTCACCATCGGCGGCTTTTTTCTCAGCCATTTCTTTCTTGTATTTGCACTGCCAGTGTGCAAAAGAAGAAAGAGCCCTGTCTTTTGGCTTTATACTGATGTCTCCCCGGCAAAAGAGGAGGAAGGATTGAAATCCGAATTCCCCAATTCCGTATATTTTGAGATCTTTGGACAGGCCAACGTCGAACTTGGGCATCTCCAGAAACCTCTGGGTGACGGACACCTAATGCCGTGCCAGCAGCCATCAATGGGAGAGGTAGGAAGGGGAGGGGAGACACGGAAGGGGGATGAAATGAAATGAAATTCCGGAAAATCTGCACAGATACCAATGATTTCATTCGGGTCGGAAACAAGCCCAGAGGGTGGATGATCTTCAGCACATCGTTGGGCTCCGCATCCAACACAGAACTCGGAGTAGGGTATGCGGCAAAGAAGGCAGAGATCGTGTTGTGCTTCGTTTTCCTGATAGCGTAACCAGCATGGGTGTCAAAAGAAGAAAGACATCGCTATTCGTATTAGCACAATTATTACCAACTGCTCACTCGGCTCATGAGAGTACAACAAACCAAAAGCTGCCACATGTCGTGTGCATAGTCTATTTATTAACAAATGAATCACGTAGTTAGCCTCACAAATCAAGTACATACGGGTTCTTCCGTAAATACACAGCAATACACAGCAAAGTAAAAAGGACATAATTCTCGAAAACTAGTTTACATTCTTGGAGAAGATCCAGTGAGCTTGGAGGAGGTGGCGTGGCAATGCGACTTTTGACATAGTCCTCCCAACTATCCATAGAGGTCGGAATCTTGTCTCCCCACCTAATTTGTGCATTAAAATTTAATTTCTAGTCGATGGGGATCGTAAAAAGCAATTGTAGCACGATGAGAACCTTCTCTCAGCTTCACCGCGCCATGCATCATGGGATTGAGGTGAAGTGCCTTCCGCAGTTCGCAAACTAAGGAGCGCCGCTCGGCTTTCTTCCAGCCATTTTTTTGAATCTGTAAGAACTTCTTCTGTCGACATCCACCGTGGTGTTCTTCCAACAGTCTGATTGAAGAATGAGATGAGGATTAGATGATGCAAAAAATATGGGTTAGCGAAATTACACTGAGTGTTAGATATGGCACGGAATTACCTTGACTCTGTTTGCAGCTTTGTCATATTCTTCGCCAAAGCGATCGATACTCTCCCCAGTGTAGTCAGGTTTGATGCCCCTCAAACGTGTGGAACGACGAGAAGGTTCTAGTGGAATCTTTGGCTTTCTCTTCGAGGAAGCTGATGCTTTGCTTTCTTTTTTTTCTTCAATAACATCGAGAAGACCAAGGCGGCGCATGAACTCTTGGTTACGCTTAATATGTTCTAATCTCTGCAGCTCATACTCAGAGAGTCCAGGTTGTCCATTCGCTTTCTTCTCAGTTTTTCCTACGTCAGAAACCTGCCCAGTTTCGGCCGCTGAGATATCTTTGGTATCCGTCTTAGATTCCTCACGTTTGACATTTTGCTTGCCCCTTCGCCCTCTCTTCTTACGCCTACTAGCTGGCTTTTTCTTCTTCTTTCCTTTTTTACTGGCGGCGCTATCTATTTCATTCTTGCTTGCGTCGGGCGTCTCAAAGACAATATTGCTCTGCTCTCTTTTCCGTTTGCGCCGGTCAACGTTTGGTGCCGGTGTACCGCACTCTTTCTGGGCTTCAGAGTCTTTACCAGTGGACATAGTGTTCGTTTCTGTGCGAGGACCAGTGGCAGTCGACTCATTCGAAAGCCAGCGCCGCATCAGTGAAGCAGACATTCGAAGGCAGGGGGCGGGAAGCTATGCGCGGGAAGCACTTCAAACTCTGTTTCTGAATCCGCCTTATTTAAGACAACTGAGACAAAGATTTGTACAAGTCGTATAAGCCAAATCACAAGCATTTCGGCAGAAATCACACGAGACTTCCACCAGCGTGCATGGACGAAGGAAAGGCAGGCGGAAACTGCAATGAAGCCACAGGTTGCACTGGATGTTCAGGCAAAAGAGAGCGGCCCATTTTAAAATCGGGGATTTTCAGAAAATACCGGTAGTTACTGGAAAAGCTTGAAAATGACCTTAATTCATGCTTTGAACGATACGAGAACTTGTTGGACTGCTCCTCTCGTAGCCCCTCGAGCCACCCATATTCCATTGCACAATCGATGATGACTCGAGACCTTGATCTCCGGCTTCAGAGCTGGAGGAGACCCACATCTCGTCCAGCATCCTCAGCGATAGTAGCTTCCGCTATCGCCGTCCTTTCAGTTGCGGGAATTGTTCTCCTCTCGACGCAGCGGGAGACCTTGTCGTCGTCTGCTGGGGCACAATCGAGGTCGGGTGTTTGGTCTACAGTGCGTTCCCCAATACATTCGAGAACGCGGCCAGGAGGATGCCAAAGTTACCGCGATGCACGGCTCCCTATACGAAGGCACACCCAAGTTGATGCCGTCGCAATAGGAAAGGGGTATCCCTCATTCGTTGATGCCGAACGGGCGAGAGATATAGAGGTAAAAACTCACTTCATGCGTTCGATTTTGTGACTTAGTACGTCTTCTTGCGATTAGCTATAAGTAGATATAGGGAAGGCTTTGTCATCAGTTGCATGGTTCTTTCTTTGTGTTGCCTGCGGCCTAATTCGTAGGAAGCTGCATGCCAGGACATGCTCAAGTCTATGCGTCACGTGCCCGTTGACGTTTCCTTCTCCTCCAAACCGGTTTGCACTTTGAACAACTGCTGCTGTTACAAGCGCGCGCACACACACACACATACACACACACACACACACACACACACACACACACACACACACACACATTCAAGTGCGAAGTGCACACGCACATGACTATTCAACACGATAAATGTCGTCGCGGGGGGAAATCACAGACCTTGCCATATCAGATATCAACTACGGTCGCAGGAGGCTGGGTGTCGGATCAACCGAGTGAACTGGCAGGTTTTTGCTCTCACTACACGTCCCATTCTCTCTCGAATACTCCCACTGTTTCTCCTGTTCTTCGCTGAACAAACGATATGCTTTCACGTTGACTCGGCTGTGTGATAGGCGGGGCGCCGGTGGTGCTCCTCCACGGCTTTGACAGCTCTGTGCTGGAGTTTCGTCGTCTCGTCCCTCGTTTGCAGCAGCAAGGAATATCATCGTTTGCTATCGATCTCATTGGGTGGGGATTCGCACAGGTCTTGGTTCCACACACACACGTAGCAACGACGATAATGGCGATAATGGTCATGATAGCGCAGTGATGGCACACTCAACCTACGCAACAATGACAAGCAAGGAATCGATATCTTCTTCTTCTTTTTCTTCTTCCCTAGAAATCGTCGTTCAATGTTTTTGCGTGATTCCTCCATCGTGATCTTCGTCATAATATATAGGCCGAAGAACCAACGGCTGGAATAAGCCCGAGAGAGAAAAGGTGGTGCTAGTACATATTAGCTCGGCTGTTGAAGATAAGAAGAGCGAGGGGGGGAGATTTACATATATATATATATATATATATATATATATATATATATATATATATAGAGAGAGAGAGAGAGAGAGAGAGAGAGAGAGAGAGAGTAA
>ADNK01002780.1:0-36002 GCA_000320545.1 Bigelowiella natans CCMP2755 | reverse complement strand
TCGCACAGCCCCCCCCCCCCCCCCCCTTCTCCCACTTCCCTTCCCCTTTTTTTGGAGCGCTATTTCGTGATTTCGTGACTTGTCTCTCTCCTTTTTCTTTTTGTGTAGGTGGAGATCATTGCCCGAGATGGCCTCAGAAAGGACGACCTTCTACTGAAACCGAAGAACATCCGCATTGTGGCCATGCCCTCGATGGTAATGCTCTTTTGAAGTTGGAGATTGGCGGAGCAGATTTACTGAGCATTTTTTTGGTGTATGAACACACTCCACACACAACACACACATTCATATATTAATATATATACATATATAGAAAATATATATTTTATATGTGTGTATAAAAATGAAAATGTATGTATACCATTCAATATGCTCTACCTCGAATACAAGCCATACTTTGCTCTTGTGATTTCAGCCCCCATTTCATAACTACATCGCAACTGCTCACCAACAACCACAACAACTTCCATCACTGCAACTTCTTCTTCTTCTTCTTCTTCTTCTTCTTCTTCTTCTTCTTCTTCTTCTCTTCTCTCCAGGCTCGCATCAACGTTCTTCGTCGTGTTTTGGTCACCGAGCGTCCGTTTGGCCTCACTATGCACCCTAGAAATAAAAGTATTGTCGTTCTTAGAACCTTGATAGAATTGCTGCATTATCTCTCACCGCCGCTATCCGTCTTCGCTTGAGTGTCTCTCATCCTCCTTCTATGTTCCCTCCCCACTTCCTCTCACCTTGTCATAAGGCTCTCTGGAGTTGTGGCAAGTGTCAGAGACCGCCAAGGAGAGAAATCTGAGGAAGTAATAATGCGATGGATGGAGAAAAGGAGAGAAGAGAGGGAGAGAGAGAGAGAGAGAGAGAGAGAGAGAGAGACAGAGAGAAGACGAAAGAGCAAAACAGAGTCGAATACACACAGCAACTACCTATACACAAACAATAAGTGTCTACATTTCTTATACTTCGTGCTTATCATATTCTTGTCCCCCCCCTACCCCCCCACCCCTCATTTCATTCATTGCTCCAGGGGCGATGAATTAGTGCAGATTAATGACCAAGCTGCAAATGCGACAAGGTGCGGCCGGTGTGTCGTAGGAGACATTGCTGTGCCAGCATATACGATATACTTGCTAACTTACCCCCCCCCCTGAATCCCATCCCTCCTTTCTCCCAATATATTCCTTCTCACTTTCATCATCATCATCATCATCACGCATGGGCAGATGGTACGAGCAATTTTGCGAGGCCGACCTTCCATTTGAGATCTTGGTGAAGACGACAAGGCTGATGGTAATGAGGTGGAGGAGAGAAGAAGGGAAAGAATATCAATGCTGCGGCAAAACGGGGGAAATCGAGAACTTAGTCATATAGCTTACCCCCCCTCCCGCTCACATCCTCTCAATATGACTCCTCCCTCCTGCAATATTTTCTAGCGGGTAGACAAAGCGCAGGAGTTAGTGTCAAGATGCTTGCAAAGCGGGAGAAAGAGCGGCCATTTGGCGCGAATCGTGCCGGATGGCATTCATGCCGATCCCCGCGACAATGTCGTTAGTGATAATGCTGACGAAGATGGCCAAAATTATGAATACAGTGAAGAAGAAAAGGTCATCAAAGGACTACGTGTTACTGCTGCTCGTTCCTTTTTTTCTCTCTACAATTTGCCTTTTTTGCCATGGCTCTCCTCTTCCTCCTCCTCCTCCTCCTCCTTTCTCTTCTTCTTCTTCTTCATCATCATCTTCTTCTTCTTCTTCTTCTTCTATTTCCTAACAAACATCGGATTGCGCACAAGTTGGCTGAACTAACCTTGTTGACTGTTATCTATTTTTGTGGTGGTGGGAAGATGGAGATCGATGCAGGGGGCGTCGTAGAAGACATCGTCTCGAAATGCGCTTCGGGGTAGATAACACACGAATAATTATTGCTATTTAATATGTAACGAACGCTGATTTGTTATCGTGCTAACTCACTTCATCCCCCCCCCCCCCTCTCTACACTTCCCTATTAATAAATAATCAGCGAGTCTCAGGGAGGCAGTGACGACGACGATGATGGCGATTCCGAAAACTATGAGTATGAGAACGACATTGGTAGTCATCACTTCGTATAGAGTTCTTCCACCGATGTGGGATGAATCTTGCTTAACTGAACCTCACCTAAAATAACTCTGCTTGTCGGTCCCCCTCCCCCGCCCCCTCCCAGATGCGTCGATGGTGTACGATGACGCTGTCGATGAGGTCATCGATGCGGAGGGTGGGGAGCAGCAAGAAACTGCGAAAGAGGGGGCAGGGCACCCGACCAAAAAAGCGCGAAGGAAAGCGCTGTTGAGATTAAAACCTCGCCGAGAGGAGAATCGGCCGGCGTTCGGGCCCCCATTGCCGCACGTCTCCA
This sequence comes from Bigelowiella natans CCMP2755, assembly GCA_000320545.1. NCBI lineage: Eukaryota > Cercozoa > Chlorarachniophyceae > Bigelowiella > Bigelowiella natans. The sequence goes on along the minus strand of ADNK01002780.1, from coordinate 33,620 downwards.
AAAGGGAGGTAGCATACACCACTCTCTCTCTCTATTTACTGGTGAAGTAGTTGTGGGAGAGAAGAATATAATAGGACTGACGCGACGCATGGAATACAAATACAAACACACACACACACACACACACACACACACACATATCATATAATATTATATATAATAAGCAAAGCGGTTGCAGCCTTTTACTTTTTTTTTCACGGAGAATGACGATCAATACCTTGTGTTCTTCATGTTATAAGCATGTGCTTTGCCCCTCGCTTGTCTCAGGTGCGTGAGGCTATTGAAAATTTGGAGCTCAAGCTGAAGCCCGGATGGTCTTTATTTGAATTATCACCACCTCCCTCCCCCCCCCCCCCTCCCCTTCCCCCCCTCTCTCTCTTGCCAACCTTTTCACTGCACAATACGATGCACTAACACACAATGCAACTCATTCGATTCTTCTGATTGCAAGTGCCTCCTGGTGCGAGAATAGCACTGCACTATTAAACACAAAGATGCGAGATACAGACGATAATGAAGAATATGGCCTGTTAACATTCCTCTTTGATGCCACACCTAGTCGACTGAAGTTCTCGCACCCAAAGATGTACGATATATTCGTCTCGTGGTACCAAATAGCGAAGCTCGCATACAACAAGAAGTATCATGAACTGGTAACAAATAAATAGAGGACGTCCATTGACACGAACAAAACCGATATGAGTAGTTTTTCCGAAAAGAAAAATTTTTTTTGAGATGCCGCGTGATTTATCATGTTCAATGATCTTTGAAAAAAACTCGTTTCGGGTATTTTCCTTCTTAGGATTTTCTAGCATAGACTAAGTGGTTTTGATGGCCAAGAAAGGCATCATCTTCAAAATAGTATGTGTTGGTGGATTTGATGGATCCTATGCCCGGCCTCCCCAGTTCACAATCGTTGATGCTACTAAAAAATAGGTTGCTCTGGGCAAAGATGTTTCGAATTTGCACGTAGTTCAACCCCTGTCTAGCTTTCCAGAGAATAGTGCTGACGATGGCGTCGAGGAACCCTTCACGATCGACGAAATGAGGGAGTGGCGCGCTCAGAAGGACCGCGAAGAATCGAAGAAGGCCGAGGAGGAGAAGCACAGAGAGGAAAATCTATTAGGGCAAAAAAGGAGCAATCCTGATTTGTTGCAGCACAGAATTTCAGGCCTCGCTGAGCCACCTGAATCCAAAATGGACATTGAACCGAGAGCAATGAAACCCGAAGGAGATAGCATGGTACTTACTCCAACGATGGCTAAGGTTGCACTGGCGCCTCATCTGAAAAGTGCACAGCAACGCTCCTTCCCGGATCTTCGATGAATGTCTAAATGCATTGTTCATTTTGGCACAGTCTGCTGCTAGCACGAGCGAATTCTGGTTATCCAGACAGAGAGGAGTGATGCAAAATGGTCATGTGTTCATTGTTGAACATCTCTATCCTCCATTCACTGGCTAGCTGAATCTGCATCAAAATTACCAGCTTGCGCTGGTACATGCGCGACACACATCATGGCCATAGCAAGCATAACATCACATATCTAAATGTAGCATAGTTTGCATGCCGCTTAGGAGCTTTGCATCGATCTGTGCATCCGTCTACTTTTTTAACGCGTGTGTGGCCTGTATGTCTAGCTGTGTCTGTCCATGACTAGATGAGCATGAACCACGACAATCACATGTACCTAGCTCTAGCTAGCTAGGTCGCTAGGTCTAGACGTGTCAGTATCGTGCATCTACTAATCTGGTAGAGATGTTTGCAGGATTGAAATGGAAGTAGGACAATTAATGATGCTAGGTTGGACAAGCGATTGAGCGAATCTGAATGCATTGCTAGATTGTCTAGTTGTGTGGCTACCACACGTTGACGCGTCACGCTCTAGCTAGCTAGCGCTAGCTAGCACGTCTAGATTTAGATGACTTATCGACAGCTGCACAGTCCAAAAAGCTCAATTTGTTGTGAGATGTTGATGCTCTAGCTAGCTAGCTTGATGACTTCGCGTTGCAAAGAAGCTTTCATGTGTCCGGTCTCAAAATGATAGACACAGTAATACTCCATACATAACACATACTAGTATACATTGTATTACATGTCTATCATGCAGAGTGCGGCTATCACAAATGCACAGAGCTCAAAGAATGAGATGCTAGTAGTGCGCTGCACGTTGTCACACTTAACCACAATGATGCAGACGATAGACACAGTAATACTCTATACATAATATATACATTGTATTACATGTCTATCATGCAGAGTGCGGCTATCACAAATGCGCAGAGCTCAAAGAATGAGATGCTAGTAGTGCGCTGCACGTTGTCACACTTGACCACAATTATAGATAGTCATTGTCAGGTAATGCAGAAAGTCAGCTCATTATTAAAGCTATATGAGTATTTATTTTTTATTATTAAATGATACGCGTGGTTATAATTCAGTACATTAAATGTTCATAGTTTATTCGCCCGTCGTTGGCATTGATGAGATATTGGGAAAATTTCTCATTCCTGCATGGATGGTACTGATTAAATCTCTTCCTAATTTTTACTCGCAACGTTCAATGTAAGCTTCTCCCTTGTGTTTGGCTGAGCACACAATAATTTTAGAAACAGAACATTGTTGAATGATTATGAGTATGATTTACCAAGCTTGGAAAAGATGCTATGTTTTGGATTGATCATCCAAGATTCAGGCCCGCAAGGATTGGAATTCATAGCATCTTCGAAAGACATACCATCAGCGCTGCAATGAACGTTGTTGTGCACGTTTGGGCCTATGATAACATAAAAACGTGTCTTTCAACTTAACATTCGCACACTTTTTTTGTAATTTCTGGACCAGATAAGAATACTCCAGCCTTGAAATTGTCAGAGTACACAGGCGTCTGAGAAAGACCGCCATAGACCTTGGGATAATCTCCACGAGAACTAGGTTTTAGACTGAGCTTCATTTGCATCATTGGTGCGTACTGTTCAACCATTCAGCAACAAAAACGAAACATTGAATTTCAACAAAAACATGATTATGATACACGCATAATTACATGGGTCTTCTTCGGTTGGAAATGAGTGCGTGCAACGCCAACTTGAAGTTGAACTTTTGAATCTTCCGTGCAGGAGAAGTAGTTCGTACGATGGTATTCTGATCGTAACAAATGATTGGTAACTCGCTACGGTGAATCCTCACACGACTAATGATGTTTAACCCGCTGGCTTTGGTGCTTCACCCATGAAATCTCCGGTATCATTGAGGAATTTTCCAGAGGCGTGATCAAAGTAATAAACATTGAACTGAAAATGATAATTTGTCATGCAAGGATATTTTTAAGTCATCACAAAAAACTTACAGTAGTTGAGTCTTTCTGCGACTGCCAAGTATCAAGTGTAGTCTTTGACAAATGGGCAATCATAGTGGTGTGCTTACATTTGTATGAAACAGCTTTGGTGTAACTGTGACGGCCGAGTGCAGGCTGGACACATGAGGTGATCTTGTTTCTTCCCCACTGAGGATCATTCTCTCCCCAATGAGAGTTTAGGTACTCCCCAGTGCTCTTTGTTTGGAACGTGTTTCCACCAAAAGTGGTAATCATGGGGTCTCCATTCATCCCTGAATCCCCAGCGAATACCATATCGCTGATTGCACCAGACCCAACCAATCTCACAATTAGTCTGTCGCAGCCAGGAAGGTTTAGCACTTGAGTGTTCACTGAGTTGTTGCCAGGTGCTTCGATAGGTACTTCGATGACAGGTTCAGCACTGATACATCTGATCTGCAGATAGTTTCACGTTTCACATGTGGTGAAAAATACATTTCCTATTTTAGTATGTAAAACTTGTGCACGAACTTACAAGTCCACCAGGCTCCTCAATATCAATGAAGGTAATGGAAGTGACTGGAGTCGGTTTGCAGAAAGTAAATATGAATCTTCCTCCATGGGCGTTGTCATCTACACAATATGATGAATGAACTTCGTAGAAAATAAATTACGCAAATTCACATACCTGGATCATTGGAATTGTTGTCCTCGCTAATGATCAAGATGTTACCTTGATTCACTGTTCCAAGGTCAGGGTCTTCTCCTGTTGGAGTGCCACTATCAAAGATCATCGCTGCAGTTTCGATGTTGCCAGGATTCTTCCTTGCTCTGATCGTTACCCCGTCGAACTGGTTTGTGATCACCGTTCCAAATGGGAAGCCCTCCCAGTCAATCGATGGAACAACAGTGCATTGGGTGTAGGTGCTAACAAGAGATTGTTGCTGTCTAGCCCAATTTCCTAGAGCGGGAACGGCGAATGAGAACAAAGTCAGGAAAATCATGATGGGGGCAATTGGATTGTAGCTTCGGATTGCTCGAAATTTGTTGGAGATGGGCATGAACAAATATCAGAACATGAACTTGCTCCTTTTTTTTTTTTAGTGTTCTCAATGCGTCTCTATCACCTAGAAACAGCTAAAATCTTTTGCCTCTAATCAAAATTTCCAGGCCAAAAATGGAGATTGCATGCTGCCCCGGCGATGCTGAACGGTCTGAAAAGCTCCTTGGCATTTTTCCGAAAGTTTTGCGCAGTAGATCGCAGCTTAGTGACCAACTCAACTCCCAAGCGCAGGAAAATGCTGTTCATGTTGCGTCGTAATTCAAAAACGACCTGCGTCATCATCATCCCACCCTCACTTGGTGTTTTTTTCCCCCTCGTGTTTCATTTCAATGAATTCGAGCTCTCTCTTTCTGGCAGCAGAGTTTCACTGAGGTTTGAAGGTGTGACCTTGAATTCCTTTGATTGAGAGGGTTGGGCATTCATGTGTCAAGAAGAATGCCACTACCGGATGATTTGAAGTGCTCATTTGAAACACATGAAAAAAAAAGAATGTTTGAATTGAAGTGTTGCTGTTCTCAGTCTCGAGAACTCTTCTCGGTGTGCTCGATGGATCCATCGTCAGTTCATCGATGTGATCCGCATGCGAGCATCGCAACCTCGCTGGGCTCGGGTGGACAAGTGAACAACTGACTTTTTCATGGATGTCACGTTGACACCTCCCATCTTGCCTGGCGCGCATCGCGTGTGGTGCGGTCGGGGCGTCCTTCGGCGCTGGAGCGGTTGCTAGGTTGGCTAGTTGGGGCGAGTGCTTGTGACGTGTCGAGACAAGCTTCAGTGCTTGAGTGCCACTGCCAAGCTAGCAAGATCGACCTTGCCGCTCCACAAGTGAAACAATGACGTGCAAGCCGTGCAAAACCCAAAAAACCAGAAAACAGTGATCATTGCGCGAAGTCAAACTGACACGCTCTGATCAAACTTCTGCTCTGCACCAGAAAGTCACGTTGAAATCGCCATCGACACGACCGAGTCTCCTGCTAGTGTGGTCTCGGCGCTGAGGCTTCGTTGAACAAGCGCACGCAAAGTTTGTGCCAGCGTGCTGCGCTGCGAGGGTGGCACAGCACACATTGCCAGATTGGGTGCACTGAAAAAGCGCTCAAAAGCACTTCGAGAACACTTGAAGAAAAGTTTTTCGTTCCAAACACTCCCGCTTCTTGCACTGTGCACTCAATCAAGATGGAAGTGTTGTGTGTGACACCTGTGCGCCGGCACCCTTCGCTGCTAGAGAAGTTGCCGCCCGTGTGTGTTGACTTCGCAATTTTCTAGATTTTGAACATGAACAGTTTGCACTGACACATGCCTGCAGCAGGTCTAGAGGTGCGCGCTGTTCGCGTTCGTTGCATTGTGTCGTGTGCGGACGAGCTTCACAGGCGCGCACATGCGTGCGATGTTCATGCAAGACGGATGCCATGTGATGAATCAATGAATCGCAAATTTGTCAAACGTGTACTCCTCCTCGCTCGTGCACAGCTGTGCAACATGCATGCACCGGCCGCCACTGTGGGCCACGCTGCGCACACGGCGCTGATGTTGGTCTCCGCTACGATGTGTTTCATGCAATCAAATGCACATGTGGCCCTGCAATTGTCAGTGCGGGTGGGAATCGAAGCTGCGCGCACGATTGTCCGTGCTGCTGGCTGTGCGATGCCTGCGTGTGCTAGCTGCTCATCGAACATCACATCGCGCCACAATGCAAAATGTGGCTTTGAAAATGCGATGTGTGCTGTGCGTACAAACGAATGCTAGAATGGGTCTAGCTAGCTAGAGGTGTTGGCCAATCCATGAATTAGGAGTGGATGTTCTGAGCTCATCTAGCTCGTGATGTGATGACGATAGTCATTTTCCTTGCACGTGCGATGCGAGCGATGAAAATGGCGCACAATGAAACATTGCTTTCGCACACGTGTCAGGTGGCATGAAATGCATGCAAATGCAATTATTTCATGGTGAATAATCATTTATTGGTGCTTAAATTGCCTTGCGCGGATGTCCTGCACATAGTCGAGTTGTTTTTTAAAACTCTAAACGCAGCATAGCGGTGTTGGACTCCAATGACGAGTCTCGTTCCAATGATAGGCCTTTCACTGGTTTACAACAATTGTTCATCATCCCGAGGTATTTTATCCTCGAAGCTGAGTGGAATGTTGTATTGTTACAGGTCTCATTTGTCCACTGATCAGTAAAGCTAATAGTATTTTTGAATGGAGACTGATAGAAGGAGGTGGAAAAAGTAAGGGATTTGCCGGCCGGCATGACTAGGGTGGTAATGATGTCTCCAGGGCTATTGCTCCATGTTCTTCGTATCTTGCAGTTGCTTGCTCTCTTAGCAAGCCAGCTTAACACCAGAATGGCCCAAAGTCACTATGACCGGACTTGAGACCGTGGTCAAAACACCATGTAGAATCGAGAGAAACGTAAGGCTTGTAGCAGTTGCTCTGCCCAGTCATCAACTGGTAGGCAACACGATCAATGTTACTTGTAAATTTTCCGATTAGGGCGTGTGTCTCAGCGAGCAGGAATACGTCATCAATGACACCCAATCCTTCATCGTACCCATCAATTAGCTTGTGGCTAAGGGAATACTCGATGGATTTCCTGTCCAAAACTCCCCCACGGCGCGTGGTCCGATCAAAGAACCAGTTGTACTGCGGGTACTGACGAGTATCATTAAGTACGCCTTCACTATCTGTGGCTAGATAGATATTTTTGATAGAATATTCGTTGGAAATTTTGCGCACGTGCTGCATGAAGTCCACGAGCTGGTTGCATTTTCTTCCATGCTCACCGATTCCATGCTCTGATTTGATGCAGGCGTCACCTAGACGCACATGAAGTCCAATGAGTGGTGAATTCTTTGGCCACCCGAGACGCTGTTTCTTATCCTCAATACGTTTTTGGACACTTGGGGCAAGCTCGAAAAGACCAGCGGTGATTTGCGAAACAGTGAAGAAATGACCCTAATAGATTCAAACGAGGGCGTTATAGTTTTCAATCATCTATCTAGTGTGTAGACTATAAAAACATTCTATATTTGACTTTCGATACCTTAGTCTGGAAAGCGGGAGGGAGCACACCATCGCCCAGGAGCTTGTGTGAAAATTGCACAGCACACATTTCTTGAAGCGGGGCTAAGAAGATTGAACATATCCGTATTTCATTAAGGATGCTCGATCACATCAGGGAGACTTATCAATGAGAGGTGAATTTACCGTTCTTGTCATCGTCGGTATCGTACTGTACTTCCCACCATGGAATGCAGTCTGCCTTGTCATCTAGACGCTCCGACAGCTGAGGGTTGGTGCGTAGTCCTCGTTAATTAATGTTGTCGATGAAACATTGATATTATAAAGAAAGAGCGCCAAAACCCAAATCGTAATCTGTAACTCCCTTACCACGATGCAGTGATTCAACCTCTCTCTACTCCCCCCCTTAACTCTATTATCCATCCAAAATATTGAGTAAAATTTACGTACAAAGCTGGTTGCAGAAATGTGGTGAGCTTGTCCCTCTTTCGCAGCAAGAAGATCCGCAGAACCAGTAATATTTGGTTGTCCAACTTCTGCAAAGAAACATTCCCATCCTGCACATTTCTTGCTGGACCACATTTTAAATTGAGCTGGCTTGTCGATACAGTATCCATAGGTCAATGCGTGCATTGTTGGCTGTTGATAATTAATAAACATGTTTTAGCATAAGATACTCTATGATGTGTGAAGTGCGTCGAGAGGGAATATTTTAAAAAATACCTTGACAAGAGACATCATGGTAGCACCAAAACCATTTTCCATGGCACGAGGTCTAACAGCAAACCACGTTGATCAGCCAGAATCAAAATGGGAATGATTAATGCTTCCAACCTGAAGTGTCTATGCAAGTTGCATTTTGGGCTCTTCAGATAGCTTAATTGTCTTTGGAAAAGTGTAGCGGCGGGGTGTTCTCTTTTACATGCGACGTCCTCTTTCGAATTGAATTTAGGAATAAACATTTTTTTCTTCATGAGTAGGTCAACTGGCACTGAGTCCAGCGAAGCGCAAACTGAGCATCGCCGGGGACTGGCCACTTCTTCCATATTTTGCTCATAATTGAATGTTTGCTCTGCTCCGGTAGACGGGATCTGCGTTAGACTAGCTAAGAGGGGAAGGAGATAGAGGGGATGGGAGGCCGAAATGGTCGCCATCATGTCTCACTCAGCCCTTTCAGATCTATTGTCAAGAACCGTCTTCAATGTTAAACGATTTATTGGGATCCTATTTAAATATTGATCATAAATCACACCTATTTAAGTATAAAATATAAATCCCCGTGATAGGCGGTAAAGAATCCAGGTACGTAACTGTCTTACATGATGAACCACACGGGACAGTTATCCAAAATACATTCAAGAATCCGATCTTCAGATAATACATGAATGTCCTCTATTAATATCAACAAATAACTCAACATTCCCATTTCTAATGTTATTTTTGCCTTTTAACTTGGATAATTTTCACAATGAAGGCTGAAGAATGTCGCCCAATTTGGTCCAGAAGTACCAGAGCAAGTTGGTGACATTTTAGCGGGCTTTTGGGCATTCCTAGACAGCAACACGAAAATACGGCCTCGGATTCTGATGCGACATGGGAGCCTGTTTCATCTTCGGTTACTCTTTTTCCTTAAACAAATGTGCTATATTTCACTAAAATCCACCGGTCATTTGATTTTACCGTCATTACCCGATTTTTGTTGGAGGTATGGTTTCAAAACCATTTCCCGATTTGCTTTTTCGAGAGTTTTAAAAGTAACGTTAGTAGAACAGCAATGTTTTAACACGAAAAATGATGATGTAACGGTCATATTGAAGATATCTGGGGAAAAGTTGTAAAAACTCTCGAGCAAATCGTATGAAAAGCTTAAAGTACGATCTTTTGGTTGTCGTAAACGAGATAAGCTGTGGAATAGCTCTGAGATTTAATCCCATCAGAGACGTCTCCAAATGCAGAACGCATTTTTTCAAAATATCGATCCGGAAGCAAAATTAAAAAATCGGTCAATATCGGTCAATGGCGAACAAAATCGGATTTTTAGAGTTTTTTTCCGGTTTACACCGCCAATGACGGTCAATGACCAGTATTTGTAGAAGAAATACCATGCAAACTTAATTTATCGTAGAGAGGGATCAGGATCGATGAGATGCGTAATCAAAATACACGGGATTTTTGATACATGTATCTCAGTCGACTTAGTCTTTTTATGCATAAATGTATACATTTGATTCGCCTTTAAAATTAATTATACGAATGTCGTCTTCTTAAAATGAATATTTACCCTACAATTGTGATTTCATCAAATACATGTGAACGCAAACACGATCTAAAATCAATTTAACTTACATGGATCTTGATTCCGGATGAAACAAAGACAAACCTGGAGCCATTTCAGTGGTGCTGCAATCCTTTAGAAGAGCCTAACTTATTGAGACATGAGTCATAATTTATAAATAACGACAATAGAATAAGGTTAAAAATATGCCAAAATGTAGTATAAATAATCAAATAAATTCACCCAAGAATATTATGGGAGGCAATGTAGCAGTTCATGTGACTGAATCACTAATCCTGTTCACCTGCCTGAATGGCCTGCATTTATATCACTTAGGGTTCGCAGGTCGCCCCAAATCGAAACTAGATTTCCATTAACCAAACAGCTTTCACCCACCCACCCACCCAACCCTCACCCCGTGGTTACATCTGGTGTATTTTGACTCTTCCCCCTCACCAGAAGTTATCTACGTCCACTCATTCATATTCTAATAATGATCGCAATCGTTGCACTACTGTTCGCATCCTCCTCTCTCGCCCTCTCAAACCAGAGGGAGACCGGTGTTATTGGTTTCAATGAAACTGCTGTAACTGCCCCTGCACCTGCGGCCGTCCTTGCTCAGGAAGTTGTACAGGCAGCAGCTGTTTCTAATAGTCCTTCCCACGACTTTAAGTTCACTCCTGTGACAATTGCAATTTCGTGCGTTGGTGTTTTCTCCATCATTATCGCATCTTTCATCACCTACATGTGCCTATCTCGAAGCGGTGCAGAGAAGGAGGAAGTTGCTGAAGTTCAAGATGAGACCCTTCGTCCTTCCCGCCTTCTTGGTGGTAAGAACGACGAGATGGTTGGGGGTTACCTCTGGATCGACGTTGTACTTTCCGTTTGTGCTTTCATGGCTGCGTCCGCTGGTATGGCTATCGCAAACAAGATGGCCGTGAGCGCGCTCAAGTTGCCTATGATGCTTGTTGGTATCCAGTGCGGAGTTACTCTTGGAATTCTTATCCCTGCCTACAAGACTATTCGCCTTGGATCTTTCACTGATAAGGTGCGATGGCTTCCTGTTTCATTACTTTTCGTCGGTATGCTTGCCACTTCGATGGTTGCTTACGAGTTCTGCACCCTTGGAACTGTTGTCGTTATCCGTATGATCTCCCCTCTTCTTGGACTTCTTGTTGAAGTTTCCTTCAACCGCGCAAAGTTCGTTGCTTCTCCACACACCTTTGGATCTCTTGGTGTCATCATGCTTGGTGTTGTCCTCTATGCTGTCTTCCAAAAGGGAATTGGTGCTGAGGTCATCGGTATTGTTTTCATGATCGCTAACATGTTCGTCGCTACTGGCGAGCGTCTTGCCCAACGTTACCTTATGGCTGAGAACCCTGTTGACATGTCTGATTCCGGACTTATGCTGTACAACAACTCCGTTTGTGTACTTGCAATGCCTCTGCTTATGATGCTCGGAAAAAATGAGTGGAATAGCCTCGGAAACTTCTCTGAGGTAACTCCTGCTGGATGGGGATTCATCGTCTGGTCTTGCCTCTGCGGAGCTTGCATCTCCTACACCGCTTTCCGTGCACAGCGCCGTATTTCAGCAACTTCCTTCCTTGTTGTTGTTAACATGAACAAGTTCGTCGTCGTTGCCTACGGTATCATCGTTCTCGGTGAAGCATACAACCCAGTTGCTGGAGTTGGTACTGCTCTTGCACTTCTTGGAGGCGCTTACTACTCTTGGGACCGCAGCCAACTCAAAAACCGTGCAAAGGCTACTGCTGCAGTTGAAGCTGGTAAGGATGAGGAAACTGAGAATCTCATTCAAAAGCAGGAAGCCACTCCAGCAAAGGCTACTCTCATCAAGAGCACGTAAATTAGCATTACCTAAGCTTGATGAGAAAAGATTAATGAAAGCCTGGGTGGGTTCTTTCGTTACCCTCCTGAAGAAGCTGTCCTGTCTCCATGTGAGAACGCGTGCCAGCTGTTGAAGGGGGCGAAAATTACACTCTGAGACTATTTGGTCTTAGATTCGATTTGACCTTTTCCACTATGAAATAATATCTGTCAATGTAAGTTGATTTACTATAATAGTCAACAAATCAACGACGTAGAAATCATGCCTCAGTGTGAGAGAGAATCACATTTACTATTTGGCATGCTAGCACGCAGCATGTTTGTTTCGTGCATGCGCACAGTTATAGCATAGCTTCGATGCGGCATCCGCCATAGTCATCCTATGTGCGCTAAACTAACAAGAAACGGGAAATGCCTTGATTCATGTGTTATTGCGCACTCTTCTGCTAGCTAGCCGCAGAGACTGCAATCGCGATCGGAAAAAAACTAGTAGTCACACGTACATGCTAGCGTAGCACAGCATCATATGTAGCAGCGGAAACCAATATAATTAACAGATTCGACATTTGCGGCTAGCGCTGCGCACGTACGTAGCCGCTGCATCGCATCATTGCACATGTCATATAGCTCTATGCTATCTAATGTATAGCTACGTACATATACATGCTGCACACATATGTGCGAGGAAGAGGATGACCCTGTTGATCGAACAAATAAATTTTAATTGATTTGTTACATCCGTCGATCTCTAACGATGTAATTGCCATATGCAATTGCGTGAGCTAGCTAGATGATGATGAGCACATTTGTTATTGATCGAATGCACGTACGATGCACATGTGATCAGAACATGTGAGCTTATTCATTGTTGTGTTTGCGCGCGACGCACCATCTAGACCATCTAGCCATGTGTGTGCCACAACTGTATCAATCCCGGTAACGAGTGGGTTTTGAACAAACTGTGCTTTGCGCCTGCGGCCTGGCGCGCTCAATCGTTGCAATTGGACATTGGAAGCACACTAGAGCCTGTTTGAGGTTCAAATTTGATTTTTTTTTCGAATTTCAGCTTTTAAACCTCATTTTTCAACGCCTGCCAGCGGGCAAAAATTGAAAAAGCATTCTTGCCACTTTTGAACACGCTAGCGCATTTGCATTTGCGTGCCACAAGTTTTGCAAGCTCATGAGGGTGTGTGCACACCAGCTTTGTGGACGTGCGAAGTTTCAGCACACGCACGCAAAAAGCATGCACCTGGGCGCACGTGAACGCGCAAACATGCACTCGATGACTCTCAATTGAAAATTCATGCCATTCGTTGCACATTTGATGCAGTCGTGGCCACAATGCAAGCGTAGCGCGCTCAGCAGCGCGCACGCACAATGTCAGGACTTCGATCCTCGCAACCATCATTGGATGCCACGCAGCCACTACGCACGTTCGCCTCGTGCATCATGCACGCATGCGCTCATCTAAATCAAATGGTCCTTGCAAGCATTCGCGCAAGGCGCGCACTCATGCAATTGATGTGCATGGCAAAATGCACATCACTTCTTTGCTTTGGTCGTTTTTCCACGAGCAGACGAAGCAAAGCAGCTGTACTAGTGTAGTGGACTTCTTGAACTTGGCCCTATATGTCAGCCCGCACTTCATCATGTGCTACTAGCATGTGTATATATGTGCTGTTGCAAGCACATAGCGATGATTCCTAGATCCATTGCAGGCGCACGCATGCGCATTGCTAGATTTGCCATGTCTGCTAGATGTGTGTGCACATGCCACGCGAGCATGTCTAGATGTGTTCATTGCACGTCATAAATTACATGTCTATAGTTGTCAATCAGGCACGCACACGTGGCTTGCTGGCGCCTCACGCACATTGTCCTTCCGCTATTAGTTGTTCAGCATCTAGCTAGCTAGCTAGTATACTAGCTAGTCATGTCATTGTATAATTGCATTGCGCACGTGTCATCTGCCACATGCGATGCACGCGCAAGCGATCTAGCTGTAGCTAGCTATAGGTCCGCGCGCGCGCGGCTCCTGCTGCTATAGCTAAGCCTACGCCCACTCGTTACATGGGTCGTCCCTAGCTACGCATGTTACTACGGCTAGGCCAGCACAACCGAGGCAACAAATGGATAGATGCTAGAGATGGCTTATAGCGCCAGACTGCCTATCTGGCTTCCGCATGCGCGCTCTAACGATTATATTTCGCCGTATTCCAGCATTGCGTATGCACATGCATACGCTAGTACCTACGCCCGGAGGGAAGTGGAGCGCTGTTATCTTATGCTCACAATACAGGTTGAGCCACTGATTCTCTCTTGCCCACAGCAGCTGCAACTAAATCCTGACTGCCACCATTACGAGCACCGGGGAACCATCCTGTCCCATGCTGGCTTGTCGCCATATCGCTAGAAATCACCTGCGTACGTCAAGATAAAAAATAGCAACTTGCGTAAGCAGGTCTCATGGTTGCACAAAAACACCACCAATACACACGTTAAATACGATTCGATAACGATTCTTGAGGCTCGTACTCCTACCACAACATAGGCATGCAGCGTCTCGCAAGCTACTAAATGAAACCGTTGACGTTTTCACGTCGCCCCTGCTACCACCAGCAAGGTTGGTGTTGGCAGTAGCAGACAAGAAAACACTGATGATATCAGCGACGGAGCCGTGTAAAAAGTATGTTGCAGGACAAAAAATGCGAAAGTAAAGTTTCTTGTGACGGTGATGAACTGATACTGTTTTTTGGTTTTCGCTATGCGGTCCTGATGTGGTTGGTTGAGAGTAGCACCGATGGGGATTTATGGTCAATGCCGTCGTGAATGCCCCACTCCGCGCCGGGGAGGACACCCCCCCCCTTCCTCCCCGAGGAAATGTTCCAGGCGCTCTAGGTCGTTGGAGATCTTCGGTATTCCAGGAAGGTTCTGTAGGGAATAGAAATGGATTGACAATTCCCATCCACCACCACTACCACCACCACCACCATCATCATCATCATCATCATCATCATCGTCGTCGTCGTCAACCATGCCAAGAGAGCAGCACCTTGTTGCTCGGATCCCAGCCGGCTATATCGTTGCCACTAAAGTACCGGAAATGGGCGAGTGACACCTAGCAAATACCCACACAAGCTATCAGAAATAAACCAGATGACCTCTGGTTGCAGCAAGGTTCGTCTGGCAGGGCGATCCTCAATAAATAATGGCAGCAGGACATCGTAGATGCAGGAAGAATCCTTACCAAGAGCATTTCCAAGTTGACCAACAGCCCTTCAATGAACGCAGCGAAACACTGGTAGAAATGACGGGGGTTGGGGTTTGGGGAGACATTATGGAAAATGCCGCCATCGTCGCGGCCGCGATGATTCAGCAGTACAACGTTATACGGCATCGTCTAGCTACCTTCTGATCGCTCTTGGTGCTGATGAAACCCAAGCACTTTATTCCACGGAAGAAGCAAAACATCGAAAGCAGAAGAAACAAGACGATTCATGAAGAAGCGACGGGAGCAATATCAACAGCACAGGAACAGCACGAAGAGGGGTTTATAGGCTACAAATGAGAATCATTGATGAATGCTGTCATTGGAAAGGATGCTTCAACATCTCGCACCCCTTCCCAGGACACCGTGTACGTCTGTTTCTACGCGTGTGTGCGCGTGAATGCCGAAGCAGAAGGGCGGAGGATTTTGATTACGGTATTCACGATGATGTTTTGCACTTGGATGAGGAGCACTAGCAGCAGAGTCGAAACGTATTTGCCACTGAAACGTCAAACCCAAAGAAGCTTCAATATTGAGAAACACACACACGCAAAGGGGAGGGAAGCCATGCAGAGAATGACAATGATCGAGCAATGAGGCGAGAATGAACCGTACTGGATTCTAGGGACAACAGCAATTTCCCGCAGATGCTCGTAAACGAGCTTTCCAGACTATTGCGCATATCAATCACAAGATCATCACTCAGAAGCTCTTACTTAGACACAAGGTATTATCATTACATGCTAAATGTAATATATATAAATATATATATATATATATATATATATATTTGATCTGCTATTCGTTTCCGAGGAGAATGCTACCTGCACAGGTATTAACGTCGTGATGATTCTGAGAGCGGCGATTGAGATGATCGAGGCCACAGTGTCCACATTCCCGTAGCTGCCAAACATACACACACAAACACACACACAAGAGAGGGGGGGGGGGGGGGGGGAGGATCAATGAAATATCGTTGAGAGAGACAGAGAACTAGAGATACAAAGACGGATGTTTCATCTACAGACAGACACTTGGTAGACGGTGACGTACATTGCCCAAATAGCATAGCAATAGTCCAGCTGAGTAGTAGAAGAAGAAGTAGGAATCATTGTCATGACAGAATAGCATGCTTGACCAAGGTATAGAGCGTAGTCAGTGTTAATATGGAACTTGGAGATGGCCAACACGCATTTTTTTTTTGGGGAAAGAAACATTCTCTTGCGTCATCATCATCATCATCGTCGTCGTTTGGTGCCAACAACCGACCGGCATGCGGAGGAGGACGAAAGCTGCGAGTCTGATGCTGAATTTCACGAGATCCGACTAACAGCAGATAGTCAAATAAACAGGATGCTGCTGCTGCAGCTGATGATGATGATGATGATGATGATGGTGTGCGTGCTTGCGTGGAAGTTGCTGCAGTGAGGCATTAGATAAGATCTAGCTTCTTCACTCCTTCCTGGATTGCAAAGAAAACTTTTTCTACATCTCAACACACACACACACACACATATATATTATATATATATATATATATATATATATATATAAGCCGAAATTGACCCTGTTTTCAAATGTGCAGCAGCAGAAACGCACGTGGAAGCACTTCCACGAATACCCCCCCTGCAATGATCACGGTCGTGTATGAGAGATTCGTATCAATGCAAAACTACAACTCACATAGTCATCTTATAGAATTTCTACAAATCGCAAATTGCGTAAGGTACATGCTCCGCTGCAGGGGACTTGTTGAGTTTATTGAGAAGCGCCCGGCGATGATGCCAGGCGAGCTTTCGTCGGGGTGAGGGAAGGAGAAGGCCCAATCCTACACGGTAATCACCGTCAATGTCATTACTTAGCGTGGTCGCTTTCATCATCATTACTATCGGTCAACAACAACAACAACAATCGTTACAAGAAACAAGCACATGATATGCTAACAACCTGTGGACTCTGTCCTCAGTTTCAGGGTATTATCATTGTCATCGACGTTTTTACTGTTACTGCCATCGAGAATGCCGCTACCGAAACTCTCCGTATCCCTCGCTTTTTGCGGAGTCCCTAGTGCATCGAAAACAATTGGGGGGGGGCACGGGAATAACGATACGTGCTTCGATCTGAAGAAAGCGCGATTGTATGTGGTAAGCGAACTTACCCCAGTGCATGACGATGATGAACCAGCAGTAGAAAGACAGCGAAACCACCTTCCAGCAACACCATAAACAGACGAACATACGACGGGCCCACGACGAAGATATTACAGAGGAATGAGAGAGGAGATTCTCGTGCCTCTCTCCCCTCCCCCGACTGACAGGAATAAAAAGAGTAGATACCCCCATAGCTGCTGGCCAGATCCATAGGTGAAGATCAGGGAATAACAACGTTATCAGGGCAATGACACCTGCACCACGACTCGTATTAGTGGAGCGATTCATGGAAGTAGATGAGCGAAGCTACGACAAGAATGGCGCAGCTTAATGAACGAAGAGTGAAAAAAATTGATAGTATAAGCAAAGGAATCGTGCATGTGTATTATTTCCCTAGCGACTTACTTATCATCAGAGGTACAGAGGAGTTCAGCTGGTAGTGCCGTGCGACCCATAGTCTACAATATACATTGTGGATTACTTGGATTGGTACATGCTGACTGATACAGGCAAACCACGGGTTTTTCAGTGAGGTGGGTGGCCTGAGTTTAACTCACCGTAAAGGAGATAGCAAATTCTTCTCATAAAGCTGACAAGTCCGATTCCTATGCGATTTAGACGGCGATCACGAGTAGATATGTTACTGGCGAAGTCTACGCTCTCATGCAGGCCACAGTGATTTGTTGCTCTGCGAAGGTATATATATGATTTGGATCATTACCGAATCGATAGGATATGCAAACAGGTTGTGACGAAGATGACTCCGGTGATGACTATGCTTGCCTTCCGATACCTAGTTTGCAAAATATCGTCGCTTTTGTCGGGCATTTCTTCCTTCACAATCGATTTTCAGATTGTTTTGGTGATTCTAACCCTCCAATATGATGATCATGGCACTCGAAATGGCGACTCTCGCCCATAGGTTAAGTAACCAGCGGTCGCCACCTGAAGAATGCAACGATCCAGATCTGAGGCATGAATCGATAATCCGCGTGTGGACGCCCCATCCCCCGCCCCCCTTCTTTATCTTCCTCTCTACGCGCGTTCGAAAATATTTGGGATACCACAAGGCAGGTACAGCCCGTGGTAGGGAAACCTGATGCACGGCTGTGGATGATACGGAAGATTAGAGTACGATTTACCGGTTATGGGGTTCCCAGAGGAGGAGGCCACAGAGCTGTTGAGTATCTTTACCAGATCTACTGGTGCTTCAACGGAAAAAGCATGTGCGATTTCTACATCGCGACAACAAAATCAAGAACACATTTCCGGGATATCTCAGGGCATTCTGGTCGTGCGACATGATTTTCGATCGATTTTGGTTGCGAACGCTTTTTGTGTCTTGGGTCTTGGGCTCGCTTCCCCGAACGTTCCCCGCATAAGAGCACGTTTTGCAAAAAAAAAAGTTTTTTCCTTAGGATGTTTTCGGTTCAATTTTTAGTCTTGTTTTCCACGAAGGTGCTTTCGGGCTCACAGCTGAGCATGCTCCAGCCTACAACGGCTGACGTCAGACAGGCCTCTCCCGACGTCAGCGGAGGGGGCGCTTCACCATTTCCCATTGTGGTTGCTCCTCTTCGCCAGCTTTGATTCAAATGATGGCGTTCAATCGGTCTCGGGTCGGGTTCGCTCTGACGGCAATCTTCTGTAATGATATATAATAATGCTACTTTGAAGTCCGTGTCCACTCAGCGGTCTTCAATTGAAGTCTCGTTCGTGACTAACCCTCCTTTTGCAGGCCTATTGATTGCCACCGCGATTGCGGAAAAGCCTAGTCATGCTACCGAGAACGAGGCGGGGGGCGGCATCATCCCGTCTCGTGCATCTTCCGATGTTGCTGCCGACGCCTCTGTCGCGAGTGATAGCGAAAGTGAAATAGACTCAAACGAAGTTGGTCCTCAGGCGTCAATTCCTGTCTTTGTGCCAACCTATGAATTTCAAAAGGTGGTCGTTGTTGTGCTCGTTGTTGTGCTCGATGCTGGCGAAAACGTGAAGACTAAGCATTATCCTCCTATCCCCCACCACCACACTAGATACCCCCCGGAGCTTCTGTTCCAGAAGGACTCTACATACGAATGAATCTTCAGGTTTTTGTCTTTTTTCTAAATGTAACCATCTCCTCACATTGCATCACACACACACACACACACACACACACACACACACACGTATATATATATATATATATATATATATATATAGTGTTTTTGTCTATGTGTGTGTGTGTGTGTGTGTGTGTGTGTGTGTGTGCGTGTGGGTGGATGGGTGGGTGTACAACGCCCGTAAACCCAGCTGATAGAAGATGTATTATGCCTACTTTGTTAAGACGGGTGAAAAGGAAGCTCGGAAGCTCCTGCCTTCAGAGATCAAGGGCGTCAACCGTGACAAGTATTCATCCCCCCCCTCCTCGGAGACAAATGTGGGAAGTAGCAAATCCATAGAAATCCCAGAAAACCCCTCCTCCTCCTCCTCCTCCACCACCACCTCGACGGAATGTACTGCAGGAGCGGATGATAAGACAGATCGAGAGTGCAAGCTCCGTGGCGAAGAAGAAGGAGGCAGTACTAGCGGGGTAGGTGAAGCAACGCCCCTCCTTGGAGCCCCCCCCCCCGATCCTGACGCCGCGAAAAGGCAGGAGCGAAGGGAGAAGGTCAAAAGAGCAATGGAGTTCAAAAAGGCCAAATTCTGGGCGAAAAAGTACCAGGAAGTCTTCCACCCAGAGGACGATGCGAAGCTCATCAAGGCGATCTTAGTCGACGTGAAAGAGTGGTTGCAGCAGGGTTGGAACGCCACAGAGCTCCCCAGGATTTCCCAGCACCTGGCCGACCTGGAGGACCTCTCGCACCAGATCGATAACGCAGTTGACATGACGAGCATGGGCGGACTAGACGTGATTTTTGAGCTTCTCTCCAGGGATGACGCAGAGCCTCGATACATGGGAGTCCAATCCCTCGGGTTGTGGGTAGCGGGCACAGCGGTACAAAACAACGATAAGGTGAAACAGGCGGCGCTCCAAGCAAATCTCATACATGCGGCCTTAGCCCACCTGCGTTCGAATTCCTCTATTTCCACGACAACGACGACAACGACGACAACGACAACGGCGTCATCGGATCCCGACCCATCATCATCGTCGTCACTTCGATCAGTAGCGTATTTGCGGAAAAAGGCGCTGTATTTCCTCTCAGCCGTGCTTGACTCAAACCTGGACGCGCAGAAGGTCTTCTGGGATATAGGGGGCCCTGCGACTGTGGTGAGAGCTTGGGCAGAGAGCCTCCAAGGAGTCTCTTCCTCCTCCTCCTCCTCGTCAGCGCAGCATCATCCCTTGGGCTCCGAGAAAGAAAACTTGGGGCTGGTGAGGAAGGCGGTAGGCTTGACACATCGGACGATCTCAGGTCACAAGGCCGACCCAGAGAGGTTCTTGCACGGTTTGGTTCGTGTATGGCTTGGAATTCCGGAGCTCTGCGAGCTGCTCACCACAACTACGCTTCGCGCGGCGCTCAAAGACGAAAGGCTGGCGGAGGATGCCTTGAAGCTCCTGACCCTGCTCTTAGATGATGGCTTCGCGGCGCAGATGGAAGAGCCTCCTTCGGCATGCGCTGCTTTGCTCTCATTCTCCTCCTCTTCCTCCCCATCGTCGTCGTTATCATCGGGTGGTACAAAGAACCCTGCAGAATCTCTTATCGACACGCTCGTAGCCTTAGATGGCGCTTTTGGTAGAGATGAAGATATGCATGGTAATATCTCCGAATCCTCCCCACCTTCTCCGTTATACCACTTGTTGTTGTTGTTGCTGCTGCTACCTGTCTACGGCCCTTTCAAGTTATCTTGAAGGACTTCGCTAATGTCTGTAAATGGTGTTTCAGGTGGCGTCAGTACCACAGGAACGTTAGTGGCCTCCCTCAAAGAAAAATTGTCGCAAACGAAGTAGAGGAGAGCAGGAGCATAAGCGATGCTGCCACGTTTTCAATGATGACTAGCCTAGCAGCAGCGGCCCATTCATTGAAGTCCTTTAAATAAACTGCAGTATATTACGCAAGATGCATTGCTGTTACTAGTAAGCGCCGCTAGATCTTAATAGTGAGCGAGAAGTTCGCTGGCATCCTGACAATGAAATGATTGACCGCGATGTGTTGTATGAAGACTATTCAAATAGTTACAGCATGGTACAAGGCATGAGCGAGAAGTGTGCCAATGTACTTATAGACAGTCCATTACATAATCTACAGCAACGCCATGGCTGGATAGGCCTATAGCGCTATAGCGAATCACAGATGTTGTGCACCGATATCAGTGTGGCAATGTAAACGTGGTATAGTCACATTAATCGCTCTCGTGCAGTGGATAGATCTACTATCGAAAAGATTTAATCATATAATTACATCCATCTCATATGCATTGCACCAACATTTTTATTGTCGCATTGTTAGAATAAGACCGCGGCAGAAACGACCAAAAGTTGCTGCACCGATCTCAGTACGAGATTTTATTGGTAAGCTAGCTGCTAAACATCAGCATGATCTAACGCCACGAACATCAAAGCCGAATATAACGGTATAAGACGATGACATGCGTTCTTCATCAAATGTGACAACCAATAGCTGAAAATGAATTCGAGTCCCTGCAGC
Source organism: Bigelowiella natans CCMP2755 (assembly GCA_000320545.1). NCBI lineage: Eukaryota > Cercozoa > Chlorarachniophyceae > Bigelowiella > Bigelowiella natans. The sequence goes on along the minus strand of ADNK01002780.1, from coordinate 12,060 downwards.
ATTTTCTCGCTCACAGATGACACCCCGCGCATGTGTGTACGCATTAGCACTGCCAATTACTTGGATCGCTTATTGCCCAGTACTAGAGTAGTAGCAGCCGCGCTGATCTGCAGACTACTGCTGTTCTAGATTATAGCAAAGAACTACAGATGTTCTTCCATGCTTAAAGGTACTGCAGGTATTGATCGACCAGGTCAATGCCAGCTCTGTTGCTATACGCAGCCTGAAGGCGCTTTGAGATGGGGCCTGGGACCCCCGCAGAAAGTTTCCGACCATTCACAGAGCACACCTACGTGAAGAGAGCGGCAAAAACAAACACGCTTAGGGTTTTATGCGGACACCGAAGAGATCGAATCTAGTCTCTTGGCCTTACCGGTAGCACACATAGAGATGTTGCACTCACAAATGCCTCCGCAGCGTTATAGACGTCGTAGACATCGAAGTCGCATTCCTAAAAAAATGTGCTGAAGTTTAAGGGCGGGTGGGGGGGGGGGGGGGGGATATCTTTTTTCACCCCCATTTATGAAGGTTGCACTCGTTTCTAGTCACCTGAGCCTCGACGCCGAGCTCTTGCGCACATTCAAGAACAGTTGACCTATATTGCAAAGTGAGGCAGGACAACCGTATAAACGAGCGCATCTTGGAGTAACCCAGCAGTAGGGATCGAAACGAAAAGGACATGTGAGGTAGATGTAGCTACTGCAATCCACAAACCTTGCAACCCCTTCCAACACGTACTGGGGCCGAGCAGTTTTAAGCACCTTGATATTTTGATTTAATATATATATATATATATATATATATATATATTATATCTTATATTTAGTAGTTTGACGCGTTTCAAACAATATAAAATATACATATATTGTAGTATAGATTCGAATGAAAAGTAAAGACATGCAATGCTTTGTCCCTTGACAAAAGAGAATCGTCGTCGCTCTTTTTGTACACTTAGCCATCGGAGAACGTTGTGCTTGAGGTCGCATTGATACATGAGACACAAGCTCATCACGTCGAGAAAATATCCGTGATTTTCTATGCTATCTGCACGCACCCCGTCCTCCGTGACAATGAAGAAATTGTAGGATTTCCCCTGTGAAACAACTAAATGAGTTCGTCTCCCAGCTTGATGCTGCTGCGAGATGGCCGCATTCATCGCATCACCCGCATATACTTTCACTCATGAACATAGCGACAGTGGTTTCGTGCTCACCTCAGCGACGTAACCTCGTGTATCGAGCATCACGGACCATGCCTGTGGATCATTGCCTTTCACCTGGGGTGAGTGCATGCACGCTACTGTAACGAGATGGTTGGCGTATGGCACCGCCCGGAAACCAATATATGTATTGATGTGTTCAATGGGTGTGTGCTTGTATATGTATGTATGGGGGGGACGTGCGTGCGCGCGCGCGCGCGCGCGTGTGTGTGTGTGTGTGAGCTCGTTCATGGATTTCGCTGCATCGTTCATCCTTCTTGGTATTTGAGTGCGAGAGCCCCCCCTCCCCCCCTCTCCCTCTCTGGCTCAACATTGCAGGACCTCCATATCACCGAGAATCTGGTTCATGTACTGATGCAGCTTTGCCCTGCACCGCATGTTAAGACGGCACATAATACGAATGAATTAGACACTCCACGGGTATATAAATATAAACATATATATATATATATATATATATATATATGCTGCATATAATATATTCGCGACATTCATTATAAGATGGAGAGAGAGAGAGAGAGAGAGAGAGAGAGAGACGCTAGTGGCTACAACCTGGGTGGGAGACATTCAGGAGGCGTTCTACGTATCGACGGAATGCTGACCCGAACACCGTCGCGATAAAGAGGTGCGCGTGCAGCCCTGTACGATGGAGCAACAAAGTTGGAGCAGAAAGGGATACACTCATCATCAGTTAGGGAACAACAGGCAATTTTTCATTTTCCTTTAGTTCATGATATTCTCGCGGTCATGTGGTGCTGGGTAGAGGAAGGGGTGCGCACCCCATTGCGAGTATTACCAGGGGATTGGCTGAGCTTCCACGACGACGGTAGGAACGCCGCCCACTCCCGGCGAAACTCGGATTGACACCTACAGCATACATCACGACGTTGAGGTAAATTAATCAATTATTGATTTGTCAATTGTTGTTGTTGCTGCTGCTGCTGCTGCTGCTGCTGCTGCTACTCCCCCTTCTTCTTTTTCTGCCCGCATTTTGCATATGCTCTCCCTGTTGTTAAGCTCACCCAGTGGTCTCCACCCCACTTCTCCTCGCGAATCTGGCGATTTTTATCGACGCACTGCAAGCAAACGCACAATCTGTTACGCATCGAAATCGTGGTCAAATGCGGGTATTTCGACAACAAATGACCTCTTGTAGCAGTTCTGACCACTCCTTGTCTGAGTAAGGCTGTGGAAGGCCAACCGACCTCAAAGTCTGCAGTCATAATTATTCAGCCGCATCATAACATCAATATACATATACAGAACATATATAAATTAGTGTAAGAGAGAGAGAGAGAGAGAGAGAGAGAGAGAGAGAGAGAGAGAGAATGGTAAACACATGATGCAGAGGCAGACTTTTTGGAATCTCTTTATATGGGCATGAGGCCGGAAGAGCTTTCCTCCAAAAGTCCGAAGAGTGTCAAATGCACCTGAGAAAAATCACAGCTTTTGGAGTTTTAGCTTTCCAACAAGTCAGATCCATACCGTATCCATAGCGAAACGAAGGGTCCTCGAGAGGGATGCGACATTCCTCCTGGAGATGATATCAAGTTTCCATCAGCTGGTCGCTCAGTTTCCGCTTAAAATTTAGGCAGCTTCCCCTCGCAGCAATTCTAAACACCCTCTTCGCTTTGAAATCGTGTGTATTCTTACGTGAGGCATCCATTTGCCACTGAGGAAGGCGATCGAACCACGGCTCGATGCTGACAAGAACGCGTCGCCTTTATCCCCTGTCGCCGTTGTGGAGAGGAATCGTGGGGTTGTTGCCGTGAATGGATTTTTCGAAACCCTCGCGATTTCGCGCATCCATCTCTGCATACTGGATCAAACTTTCGGATGGGTATCAGCAGCTTCTGGGTGAATGTCAGAAATTAGCGGGGGCCGGGGGGGGGGTTGTATGAGCCAGCGACACAAAAACTCGCCGGCGTCTGATCGATGCTCTACTTTTTCGGTTGTCAATCCCATCAAAAAGTTTAAGACCTTTTATTTAGGATGTTTTTGGTATTATAAATACATCTGTTTATTGCGATCCAGCTCAGTCTTATTCCAAGAGCATTCTATTCAAGTGTGAATACTCCATTTTTTATACCAAATATATCTACTTAAAATTGGCCTAAATAACTCGCCCCATGCGCCCCCAGCCGACACCAGGCCTGCGATGGCGCCTCTGATACCTTTGATCCTTCTCCTCTATGCTTCCATGTACACGCAGAGTGCCATGGCATGTTCAGAATCGCAGCCGCCTTTCTAGCGCTGGGTGCTCATAGAAATTCAAAAAAGACAACGCAATCCAAGCGATTGTTGCATCCCGAAGCTTAGCGAAGGGGCCAGGCCTCATTTTCTTTCTCCGTTCGGCGGAACATAGTTTTCACTCATTATTCGTTCGGCGGTCTTCATCCTTTTCCTGATTCGAATCATGGAGCGTGCTTGATGTTTTCCCACTCCTTCTTGAGCGATTGTAAGTTGCGAACCGCATACTGTCCACAGGCCAAAGATGAGCCGTTTCCGTAATCGGCAGCAGCAGCTGCGAGGCGGAGAACTCAAGCGACACCTCTTCCTTAGCCCCAAGGATCCTAGAGCATCGAGGGAGGAGAGGTATCAGTACATTAAATTCAAAGTTTCTAAAGTGCAATCTCGGGTCTTATCGTGCACACCGTTATGACCTCAGAGTCTTTGCAAGAAGCTCGGGGTCTAATAAATTCAGATCTGCTGCGCGAAGGCGGTCCTACGGCCGGGGGAGGGGAGGGAAAAAGCAGGAGGATGGAAGAAACGAAGCCTATAGGAGAGGACTAGAGGCTGCGCAAAAGTTTAGTGTCGATGGTAGAGCTTCACTGAGAGCTGCTTTCATGTACTAACCATGCTTGAATACGCCTTCTTCTCAGGCGGAAAATACGTGTGGACATTTGGATTCGGCGCTAATATCAATCCTTGGAAGTTACAGGAGAGACGGTACGATTTTTTGTATTTTTTGAAAGATATAATGAACGTTACACGTGATACGTACACATACGCGCACTCCCATACGCAAACAGACAGTAATCTAAAGTGGCATGCATGATGAGGAATTATTGATATGCGAACTCCGGTCATGTTATAGAGGTATCATTCCCGTAGCCTCCTCCCCAGCTTTCCTCCCGAACTATAGACTCGTCTTCAATCATAGAGGAGGATTTGGAAACATTGTGCATACTCCTTCCTACCCCAATGTACACAATGGCTCTGGAGAAAACAAAGCTTTATCGCCGAAAGCTGTGCACGGTGTAGTGCTCAAAGTGAAACTGGTAGACTTTGCAAAGCTTGCCGCTATGGAACACCAGTATCGACCAGGTTATAGAAAATTTTGCGAAATGGAGGGTACCAAGGTGCTGAATCCATTTATCTTGGCGATGATATCATATAGAGCAGATCGTTGTTCATACATATTCCCCAGTCAAAAAGTCCACCAAGCACCAAAAAGGTGGAGAGGCTCGTGAAGAAGTTGACAAAGTATCCAAAGAGGAGCCGGACAGCCCGCTATCTACTTCTAAAAGTATAGCAGCGCTGGCTTTTGTGTCGATCCCGGTAACGATATCATGCGAAGAAAATGCAAAACTTCTAAACCATGCGCTTGTGTCAGGAGTATTGCACCAAGCGAAACGATCTACAGCCTACCATGCGATACCTCAAGTATTTGTGCTGGGAGAACTTTCATAATTGAAAAGCAAAACACCTTTTTCTTATTATTGGCCTTTTCCGTTGCTCAGTCTCATTCGGAATGGTGCACGCTCTATGGGTCTGGAATCGAGATACTGCGATTGGCTTGAAAAGGGATTGACAGGTTTGCCAGAAAATCAAAAACGAGGACAAGGTGACAATTCTTATTCGTGAATGAAACTGTCTTAAATTTGTTTTGTTTAGATTACTATGATACCGTTCAAGCGAGCAATGTAACGAACGAAAAAGGAGGAAAAGGCGATGTTCAGCGAGAAACCAATACGACTACGTCTTCAAAATAAGATTTTCGGTATTCCAATACATGCTTTCTAGGCAGCTCATGCGAACTGAAGCAACCTCAGATTAAGGCTGATTTCAACTGCTCTTCGATGGCTAATTTCGAACCCATTGATTGTAGTTTGGCTTGGTACAACTTCATCCTGTCGTAGCGTAGTATCACGAAAAAGGAAATATCGAGTAGACATTCGGAGCGTGAAGCGTACATCGTGGAATTCTGTGCACCATGCAACATGCAACATGCCATGCGCGGCGCGAGAGCTCTTATCAAATTACATTTATTACGGACGCTTGACCTCAAATGAAGATGTTCATCGGTATCGCACCTTAGCCGTATGGGCGCACAGCTTGGATGTGTTCATCATGATCTCTAGCAAGACATGCAACGCCTATACGCCGTCATGCTACGATTACTATCTCATTTCGTAAAAATGCACATGCAACATGGGATTGGCATGCAAAATACATGACGACCATGTGCGTGTCATAATCGTGCTACAAAATTAAGAACCAACAAACATCGGCTAATAATAAGAAGCTGTTATAATAGATGTAGCTTCACGTATGTCTTCACTTGCAAATCGTTGGCACATATCCAGTGACCATTGTTCATTCCAACCACTTCCACAATGAGTATCCGAACCAAACAGATCTTGTTTATTTGGTTGTATTCGTGACGCTAATTTGTCGGTAGATATAGATGAGCCGCAGAAGCCGTCACCACAACCATTATCATGAAGACTGTCTTCAAAAGCAGAAGTGGGTAACTTAGATTCTGTTGTGCACACTTGTTTACTTTCGCCAAAAGGTGTATATGAATTTTGTATCTCCTGTTTTTTAGCTTTGCAAAACGTCAAAATTATTCGTTCTGTTTCCTCGATTTCTTTTTCCGTGATTAAATCTAATTGAAACTGCATCCCTTGTAGAGATGTTTGGATCTCTTCCCTAATGGAAGCTTCCATTTCACCTCTAAATGAAAGGTTTGGCTCTTTCTTTACGAATGAAGTCGCATATTGTTTCTTCGTGGCAAAAGGATTATATCGAAAAGAAGATGATTTCTTATTTACTGCCTGCGATAGGTATGGAACCCTCTTGAGCAGTTTTGCCAAAGAAGGCCGTGTCAATATGGAAGGCATTTTTACTGCTTCTCCGCTCAGGTTCAGCGTCCTTATGAGACCTTTTCCCTGATTTTGAATTTCCTTAATTTGGTCTCCAATAGCATTACGAGTATTCGACAATAACTTTCTATCTGACCTGATTCACCATCACTTTTCGTGAATGAAGAATCTGTTGTCGTTGGAAAAAGACATGTATGCCAATTAGCCTTGTTCGATCTTCAAGTTGCTCAATTTCGTGAATGAGCTTCTTTCTTGCTTTCGTATTTACTTCATGTTTTTCCTGAACGTATAAATGTAAGTAATGGTTTATTATTTGATTAGTTTATTCCAATTTCAGTCCAGAATCACAACATACCCTCACTCGAGGGTGGATGTTCTCAAATCGAAAAGCTATTGCTTCTTCCATCGACCTCGTTTCGATAAGGCTGCTGAAGATTTCAGTTAATAATTTATCAACTGAAGGATAAAGTGACATCAGCGACCTTGTTTTTCCTTGTTTGATCCAATGTCCTCCCTTGGCGCATATCTTCATAAAGATAAAAATTTCGCTTTCTTCTTTTCCTTGTTCGTTTAGTTGAAGTTTTCTCGTCAACAACTGTACAATAGGTGAAAGATGGACTCCCATTCGAGTGTCATATCCTAAATAGCGTTTTGTTTTAAAGTGTTGAATCGATATCCTATCTTCACCATATTGGCGAATTCGAAAGCATTCAGCCTGCTTCGCAGTTCCATCTGTCCGCAGTGTCCATGTCGGTTGATTTTTAATCAGATAGCCGGATGAAGTATGGATCCAAGCATCGAAGTTTCTAGTATGGTTTTCAGAGTATTAGGACGATTTTAGAACGACTTAATTTGCTGACCTTGTTTTAACAGCATTATCTTGGCCATTTCGTTTTTCGGGAATTGAATCTCCCAAATCTAATGTTGATTTACTCGATAAGGGGGCTTTAGTCTTTTCAAGATGTCTTTTTACTTCTGGCTGCATTTGTTTCTAATGAATATAGAAGAAGAAGCAAAACTTACCTCGATGAATATATTAACATATTTCTAATGTACGGATTATCAAAGTCCAATGATATTAATCACCACCTTTAATTTTATCTTTGGGCTTTGAAATGATCTTCTTGTTGTTTTTATTGGCAGCTTATAATTGTTTTGGATGAAAGATTTGGTTCACATAGATATTGGTAAATCGAATTCAGTTGAATAAACTTGCTCTTTCTAATCCAATTTACTTCCAATAAGTTAATGCTACCGGGAGACATTTGCGGAATATGAGAAAAGGTCTTTTCCTGCTGTTTTTCTGAGGTACTGACATTCTCGAACGTGCTTTACTGTAACTATATACAAAATCCCAAGAACAGGGTTTCACTAACCCACTTCAAAGAGGTGCAACAATGAAAATCGATTAGTTGTAGCTCTGGATACTTCCGGAATCTTGAGTTTGGACCGGACATCTGCGGTCTGTTGGTCAAAATTGTGCGAAAATAGTCCCTTTTTTGGTTACGACCCAAAAAATTACACGCATTTGCTACTCGCACAGCTCACATTTATGTCATGAGATTTGAGAGGCTAGTCGTCGTTATGCTCTCATGTGTATTTCCTCCATGATCTAGATGAAGTTGCTGGTTTCGGATGTCGTATTAGATTAATCGCCAAGATCAATCCCAAAAATAAACTCGTCCCATGCTCCTGTCGGCATTGGAAAACTGGCTTTTGGATGCGCAAGCTGCTCGGTTTCCCCGATATTTTCGCCAGAAACAGGCGATAGAATTTTCGGTTGCGGTAAGTATATGACGTTGTCGTCGCTTCAAATTTAGGTGTATTTATGACAGGAAGTAGTCCCGCCCTCGTCTAGTTTATTAGTGCAAGTCCAATTGAACAAACCTTTCCATTCCCCCCCTGGTTGCCTCCCCACTGTCTCCACTACCCTTCCTCTACGCCGGTGGATTGCAAGCACAGAAGGGTTGTATTTTGTCTGTAAAATTGGAAAATCGACGTTTTTAGGATAGTGTGAGAAATATATTGGAACATTATCTCAGTGATGATAAATTTATGCAGAGAAGGGAGAGGAGACCAAAGATAGGATTACTGCTTCGGGTACCTGCTGCGTAATGAAGAAGATCACATGAAATGCTCATAACTTATTCTATAACACACATCCTTCCCCAGGTTAGCGACGAGAAGAACATATAAAGCGCATTCGTACAAGGTTTATTCAACATGACAGACTCCGCCCTAGCCCTCCTCAAGAACCCTGACCACTTGAAGGCTGGGAAAAATACCACCCTTCTCTCCACCCTGGCAAAGTCGACAAGTAAGAACAAATTGAGCTGTGTCCTGCCCTGCCTCAGAACTGACCCTCCTTCCTCCCTTTTTATTGCTTTCTCTTTCTCAAGAAATGATGACACACGAGAAGGTGATTTGGTCGGACACAGTTTGGAAACGAAATCATCGAGGAAGCTACCAGAAGAGGGATCTTATCATCACAACTTCTTCGCTCTACAATTTTAAGAAGGGGGCTTACAAAACCATTAAACGGAAGATTCATATCAACAGGCTAGCGAAAATAGGTGCTGTAGCAGGACAGAAGTAATATGAATTCGAGGAGATTTTAACGATTGGTTTCATACATCCATCAGTACTACACCTCGGTAGCAAGGAATGTCTTGTGAAAGTGTTCCATGACTACGACTATTGGTATAGGGTCACCAATATCCAAGAGGTATCTCGCATTAAATAACCTCATATTTGAGACTTGCTTAACCTCTCACCCCCCCCCCAGATGTTACAAATTCTCTCGTCTCGGTATAAAGAGGTGTGTGGAAACTCCCTTCAAATTGAGGCAGTGGTACGCCTTCGCGACGGCATACATATCTCCTGAGGCGCTGTCGACACTAATATACTCGCAAATACTCAGAAAACGGACTTGACCGAGTTCATCACGCTGAAGAAGGATCTCACCACAAACGACAAAGATGAAGGAAACCCTCCGCTACCGCAGAAGATGGCTGAGAATAAACGAACAGCTAGGAAATTAGTTCCCAAAATAGAGGTAGGTTCAAAACCCTCACAACGCGTGCCCTCCTTCTAATTCGGTCTGTGTTGTTCTTATTCCTTCTCAGGGTTGGCTGACAAAGTGCGGGTAATAGTAGGCCTGAATAAAAGCATATGCATTCTTCCTTTAGTCTTACCCACCTCATAATAAACTGCTTGTGAAACTACATAGATATCATATTGATAAGTACCTGCCGCGGTACTTCCAGCTCGTGGAGAATACCCTTTTGTACTACTCTGCAAGATTTAAGGTTATTGGCCTGTACAGCCGCCGTTCGCTATGCCCCCTTCTGCTTTTTCCGGAGCACGCTCGCATCCCACAGCACGATGCACGTATTCGTATTTGCTGCTTTTCTGTATCTTTTTGATAGTGGTGGAACCAACGACCTGCCCGAAGGATTAAAATAATAACCTGCTCATGCGTATATTATATATATATATATATATATATATATATATGTATATATTATATCCATGCTACAGGGGAGTGTGAAGCTCTCACGTGGCGTGCTGGGAAAGATAGCACATGAGGAGAAGGAAGGAATCTTCAAATTCACCCTGACGACGCCAGGAAAGGTTTTAGTGCTTGGGGCTCACGATAAGGAAAGATGCAATAAGTGGTTCAAAAAGCTTAATGACGTCCTTACGGTAGTACACCTTCTTAATGCAGCAGTGCCCGCCATCCGTGAAGCGAATTTTGACCTTCAAAAAAAAACAAACGCGTGCGTAATCTGACAGGAGTATAAAAGCAGCGGTGCGAGCACGCCGCAGCAGCCGAGGAAGTCAACGAGGTTGGCAGATCAACGAAGGATATGGAACATGGTAGTAACATTAGTAAATACGTGTGCATGGATGAAGGGCGGAGGTTTGTTATTGTTACGCGAGATTTGAGCAAGTTCTTGCGCAACGGCTGCCTACATTAACTGTTTAACGTTTTTACTTGAATGGAATTGGTTCAATTTTTTTTGGAAAATCTACCTTGGGGTGGTGGATGGACATTTTACAACTTATTTGCGACGCCCTTACTATTGATGGAAAATCAACCTAAATCCACGGAATAACAAACGAACTCAAAAGAGAAGGAAGGAGTATAGAGGTCGTCGGAGAGGCCAAATGGATGGTTGCGCCGCCGGTGAGTGTGAACGAGGGAGGCATTCGTCTCTGCCCCCCCCCGCTGGCGGCCGCAAACTGGGTGGTACATTGATAAGGCCACTCACACCTATTTTATCTTCCTCTCCAAGTCTTCACAATCAAAGGCTCAACGCGAAGAGAAGAGGGAGCGCTGCGAGGAACAATAACACCACCAAGAAGAAAAAGGAGAAGCTCGTCAAGAGCCTGCGTGGGGGCTACTATCGCTACAACGAGCAAGGTGTCCTAGACTATTCAGAAACCGAGGAGGAGGAGGAGGAGGAGGAGGAGGATTACTGTGATGTTTCTGCTTACGAATACAGGGATTGTAGCCATTCTTCGGAAAATATTAATACGGGTGATGATGGCGATGGCAGAAGAAGACGAGGGAGAGGGGGGGGGGGGGTGTCGCAGTTCGGTCCTTCAGCATCAAGAATGGCCTCAAGCAGCACCTCGACATCGAGCCGCTTTTCCACCACCACAACCCCCAACACGCCACCTCCTACCCCCCTCCCTCCTGAGATGCAGAAACTCCCCATCGCCCGCCGGACCTTGAGCTCCCCGTCTCGAAGTAGCAACGCTCTTCCAGTAGCAGCAGCAGCAGGAGGAGGAGGAGGAGGAGGAGGAGGAGTCGGCCGGAGAAGTGAGAGCATCCGCCTTCAGCAGCAGCAGCACTCTAGAAAGTCCGTGCGGTCGCACTCCGCAACGAGGGTGGAGACACAGGCCCAGATGACGCTGACGAGGAGAACACGTCTCGCCAGGCTCGGCTGTGGAAGCCAGACGCCGCCCCCAGATGCTGATGTCACAGTGGTGGTGGTGGGGGGGGCACGAAGGGCTGCTGGTTCGTGGATGAACACCAACACGCCTGAAGGAGGGGGGGGGGGGCGCCGGAGAACCACCGACCCGCGAACTCTCACGCCGAGCAAAGCCGCTGTGCTCAGGGGGGGGGCTCCGCCGCCAAGAGAGGGCGAGAGGAAGAAGGAGGGGAAGAACAAGAAGACGACTGCTACTGGAAAGAGAAGCAGCCCAAAACGAGGAAGGAATCTAGAAGCCAGACGGTTCATTGACCTTGGCATTCGCCGTATGTCATTCTCGACGTCTCCCAAGAGGACGAGGAAGAAGAAACCCTACCATGTTAGAGAGGGGGGGGAGGTGGGTTATAGAAGGGGGGAGTGTCATCGTGGGATGTGAAGGATTGTTGTCCTTGCGTCGGCCATTGTCCTTCTGAGTAAGCTTCCCCAAGGGAACGATGATCCAACTTGGTTTTACGAGGGGGCTACAGCGTGCTTTTACATCTTCCTCTTCTTTTCTTCTTCCTCTTCTTTTCTTCTTCCTCTTCTTTTCTTCTTCTTCTTCTTCTTCCAATGTCCCTTGGATGGGGCTGGGCGGTGGTTGTTGCCGTCCCTTTAAGCATCGAACATCCGTGCTGTTTTACACTGTTTCGGCTTTGTGTCGTGAAAGCACGCGGGCACGCGCGCGCGCGCGCGCGATTCTCCCGATGAGTATTACCCAGAATATATCTAATATATATATATATATATATATATA
>ADNK01002781.1:0-12822 GCA_000320545.1 Bigelowiella natans CCMP2755 | reverse complement strand
GCGGGGTATGGTCATTAATCTAGCTGCAGCCGTGTGTGTGTGTGTATGTCTTAGTGTGTGTGTGTGTGTGTGTGAGAGAGAGAGAGAGAGAGAGAGAGAGAGAGAGAGGAGGGGAGGGGGAGAGTAAGCAAGCTAGTGATCCCAATGGGAGAATTTCCTTGAAAGAAGATAAAGAACACCGAAACGATGCTTCTCACACATGTTATCTGGGTTGTTATTGTTGTTGTTGTTGCTGCTGTTGTTGTTATTACATGATATCGCGGGCTCCTTCGAAGGCTCCGAAGGACCTCATCAAACGGCTAATGACCGTTGACCCCAGATCTAGATGCACACTGCAGCAAGTCAAAGCGCACGAGTGGATGGTAGGAGAATGGAAGCAAGTCCCCAAAGACAAGAAGGAGGAAGAGACGAAGGAAGAGGAGGAGCACATAACGGATGGAAAGAAGGAGGAGAACAATAGCAACGGCAAAGACCTCGCCACTGGCGCTGACGATGAAGCAGACGATTGCAAACAACAAACTACGAAAATAAGGTTCGGTGTGATAGATGATGCTCTGCTGCTGATATGTGTGACGTGTGACGTGATGATGTGGTGTGATGCTGCTGATGCTGCTGCCTCTGCTCTCTTTTGGCGTGGTCACCTTCGTGGAAATTCATTGTGCAAAAAAAAGTTGGCTTTATGAATGAACCATGCGTCGGCGGCAATACATGTACGGAACTACTACACTGGTGATATGGTGTCTGTCGGGAGCAGGCCCATCTAACAATTCACACATCGAATCTAACGGCCCATTTCGCATATATTCCGCAGAAAAAGAAGACGCGGCAAGACTGAGGAGGTCGACACTACAAAGGAAAAGCGTACAAGGAAATGAGAGCTTCGAAAGCAGTGAAGAGACATGATTTCATGGAGAAGAAATGAACCAAGAACTGCCTCTCCTTCACATAAGAATGGTTAGCAGGCGTGCATATGATTCAGCTGCTTGGATGATATTGACAGCAGCCCCTTGATGAATGCTATTACTTTTAACACTTGGTAAAACGAATGATAACGTTGAGAAAGCGCAAACATGATGCACCATAAAGCTAGGAAAGTGAAATATGTGCTCGTACATACTTTCTCTGCGGAGCGCTACATGGGTAGTCACAACAATGATCGATTTATTTAGAGACGAGTACCCATGTCTAGATGTGTGTGTACTACATGCTCGAGTGAGCTTTTATGATATTTTTCTGGTCTTGCATGCCTGTTGCTGCTACGTCACATAGTCGTTCATTAATTAGCAAGCGATTGTGCAGCATGTCTCGCTTTCTGCGATTGTGCGCATGCACTTGTGCAGCTTTGAGCCACTGCCGCGGGGACACTTCTTCTAGCTGACTTGTGAACATCGTATCTACATTGTGGTTGAATGTATGGCGCTGTACGTCGAGTGCAAGACGGATGCAATCAAAATTTTGTTCAATGGTCTTCCTCATGCTAGCATGTGCTGTCGGGTGTGGCGTTTCCAGTATGTTAGAATATTTCATAGAAATGACATTGCATTACTCATTGGTTCCTTTGAACATTTTATGACGTCCTCCATCGAGTCATGTTTTTCTTCCCGTCTAGCCTCATGAGATGTCGAGAGTACACGCCTGAGAACCTCTCAAAGGTGAAAAGGAGTTGTGGCAATGAGCATCATAGCGAAGCTAGCTTGTTCCTAAGGTTTAGCGCATCGCCGTAGCGCAAGCGAGGGTGTCGTCCCTGGTGCGGTGCGGCATTTATGTATTTATTTTTTACCATCTAGTGCTGCTACGTGCAGTACGTTCACAGCTTGCTTGCGCTCTCGCGTGTCACGTGCCATGCACAATTGTCCAAAGAAACAAACCCAATCTTAGCGCTGTAGTCGCCGCTTTGCATACGTCTACATTAGGATGCGAATATTGAGAATATGTAAGTCATGTCTCATCACACCCGTCTCACATGCAGATGCCACATCTATCTACTTAGATCTGCTAGATATATGCGCACCCAATTGAAGTGCAAATTGATGCTGCATGCATCTCCTTTCCAGGACATGGTTTCGCTACAGCTCATTCGCTAGCTGCGCTGGAATCATTGCGTCCTGTCGTAGCCTGGCAGCAGAAGGAGTAGGAGGAGTAGGAGGAGTAGGAGGAGGAGGAGGAATGCGTTTCTGGAAGTCCCTCCAGTCTTCCCATCCGACACGAATCTCCACATTAGGCAGCAGCACCATCATCTGGACAAAAGCCCCCATGCAGGAGACGCAGGGCTAGCCGTGTTTCACACCAATCAATCCGTCAGGAAAGCAAAGCAAAAGAGAGAGAGAGAGAGAGAGAGAGAGAGAGTATGAAACCCGAACCCTACATCACCGAAAGAGCTACGAAAGTGCTCAATTCCCACATTTAAGTGCTCAATTGCCATATTTAAATATTATATATATATATATATATATATATATATATATAATATACTCTAACGTACAATATGGGTAATGAAGACGTCTACGCATCCTGTGACATTCCGTAGTTCTTGTTCGCAGCTGCTGTCGCTGCTACGGTTGCAGAGCTCCTTCCGTATCCGTTCCAGCACCCAATTCATCGACACAACTTCGCTGTGTTGAGACCTGTTATGCACGCCACACACCCGTTAGTATTGACTTGCGATGAAAAAGGCTGTGCGCGTGATAGTTCTCGCTTGTCTAATCAATATCGTTCGCATAGTGTATATATATATATATATATATATATATATATATGTGTGTGTGTGCGTGTGTGTGTGTTTGTGTAAATCTATATTTTATTTATACATGTTGGCGACGACGGAGCGAGTAAAAATGGGAGGGGAGGGGGAGAGCCGACCTGTCTTGGCCAAGGGCCACCGGCTCTATCGCTATCTTCCCTCCTACCCCCTTGGTAAAAAGACTCTGTTTTTCTTGAACGTGGCCCCCGAAGAAAGAAGTTCGGAGCTGCAGAGGCCTGGCGACGACCGGAGTCTCTAGGAAAGCCGAAACGTGAGCAGCAACAATGTTGGCTGTATGAGGGGCTTGGAGGATCCTTTTGTAAGGGAGGGGGAGGGGGGGGAGACGCATATGGGCAACCGTTGGTCGTTGTGAGAGTGAGGCGGTGAAGAAAGGGAGAGAAGAGAAGCTGAAGAAGAAAGAGGACAGTCACGATTTTTTTGTGTCTCTCTCTCTCTCTCTCTCTCTCTCTCTCTCTCTATGTGTGTGTGTGTGTGTGTATTTGATTTCTTCCTCTTCGGCATGAGCTCTCCCCCCCCCCCCCCTCCCTCCTACGGCTGAATAAATCATCGCATTTCATACCGTCGGCTCTGACGAGGGTTTCTTGCTACATAACCTGTGTATAATTGCTGTCGCATGCATCTGTCAGTCACAACACACCGGCTTGGGCACAGAAAACAGCCGAAGAGAGATTTTCAACGACAACATCAAAAACAACAACAACAATAGCAACAAAATGGCTCAAAAACGACTCTTGAAACATGGCTCCCGAAGATGTTTCGTTAATTGATACGCCGCAGCGGATGGAGCGGAGGCGAATCTTATCAACGCACTTCTCTACATGTCTCTCCGACGTTTCTTCTTCTGCAACTTCGTGAGACGAAATGCGGCAAAATTTGACAGCAGAGAGTGTAGGCGTATATATACCAGCAAACTGCCGATTGAGTCGATTGCAAAACACGTTTCAGGCTGCCGAATTCCGAGAGCGTCTAGTATTCCTCTGGCCTCCACAGATCCTAATCTAAAGAGGGGGAAGTGATGAGTGAATAGTCTATGAGCAGGAGAATACAGATAGAATATATACATAAATAAATAAATATATATATATATATATATATACAGGCACACATTAGAAAGGGGGAGAGAAGGAAAAGAGAGATGGGGAGAGAGAGAAGATACCTCTGCAGCCCCAAGGCATGCATTTTTCGAGTCTGATTAAAGCACAAGAAGCACTAATTCATAGCCTTATCTCGACGATGAAAGGTCTTCAGATTGTGTGTGTGTTTTCTATGTCAATGTTTAAATTTCGCAGTAGAAAACAACGATCCCTCACGTTCGCATGCTTCCTAAAACTAGCCGTGTATACGCACGTATTCGGAGTGGTTTCCCACATGATCCCCAGGCTCCTCTGCATAAGTCTTCGATAAGTCTTGAAGCTTGAGGGAGGAGAAGAGGTCCTGCAGCATCCTCCCCTATATATTACAGGGACAAGCTATGTGCGCGTGCGTGCGTGTACACGTGTATTCACAGGTTTCTCTTCGTTGTTCGTTTGTTGTATTTCAATGCATGCACTCCGAGGCAAAAATGGCAAACAGCAAGCCTTGTTTGTGTCAGACGAATCGCCAAAGGGACGACCTCTTTCGCGTTCCTTCTCCGCTGCTTCAGGGCAAAGCGCGCCTTAATAATTAAGCCAAAATTCATATTGCTGTCATTGACAACGTCTACGATGACAATGATTACAATGATGATGATTGTGATGATGATGATGAAAATGATGAAGAAGATGAAGGTTATGATGATGTGATTGAAGGTGATGACGCTGTTCTCAGTCACCTCGTTTTCATAAGTGATACAAAGAGTTGGCTATACTCCATAACAATCGCATTGTCTCGGCAAGAAAGAGAGAGAGAGAGGGAGAGAGAGAGAGAGAGAGAGAGAGAGAGAGGGCGGGGGGGAGAGAGAAATACTCACTTCCCTTAACAGCATTCGCCCAAACTTTGCTGGGGTCTGCACTTGGACACGTAAGATATCATCATCCTCGCCATGCCCCGTTCTCGTGGCTGCCCCCTCCACCCACTCTTGCACAGGCGCAGCCCCTCTCCCCGCAAGCGCCGATTCGCATTTCATCATCGCGGACAAGTAACCATGCAGCTCAATGCCGGTCAAGGCTAGGTACATCTTCGGAAGAGAAGAAGGGGAGGAGGGAGGAGGGAGGAGGGAGAAGGAGGGTTGAATCGTTGGGAGAACGTCAGCTTCTTTTCTTCAGAAAAGGGTAGATTTGGTGGTGCTTCACCCCTCTAGCGGCGCCTCCACGGAGAGCTCTGAGGCCATCTTTACGACTCCCGCCTATCAATATAGAGGGACACTTCATTATCCTCTTCTTCTTGTCGTCATTTCTCGTCGCTGTTGCTCTAGCTCACTATAGAGCTTCTATATTCACCTCCGCTAACCACAGGATGCCCCCCCACACTGAGAGACCTGATCAGCTAGAAGCGAGGAGAAGGAGGAGGAGGAGGAGGAGGATGAAAATGATGAGAACCATCACTGAGCACGTCACAAGTAACACTCTCCATGCTTTGGGCAATGATACTCCTCTCTATGTCTGATATTCGAGAGACCTCCTTCGCGACGACGTTTACCATAGCGTACGTGTCTGTTACCCTGAATTTGTTAGGATGACATAACCGCATCATCGGTTAGACGAATAACGCAGCGACTCCCCCCCCCCTCCCCCCTAACATCTTTTGGAGCTGAGGGGAAAGGGCGGGGGGGCGGGCCTGCAATCGTGCTGCTGTGGCGAGTGATGACATTGCGGCGAAAAGTATGGCACTGACGGCAGCGATATGACAGTCGTTAGAAGCACCTAGCCTGAGAGAGGGGGTGGCCAGGCACATGTGTGGAGATCAGAACGGTAGACAGCGCGCCTCGGCCCCAGCTCGAAGCCTTTCCGGACCGAACGACAGAGAAAAAGGGAGAGGGAGAGGGAGAGGGGGGTAGTAACCGAAACCATAGTTTGGGGAGGGGGGGAGCGAGGTGTGAGCTTCTTTTGTACGAGGAGAATAAATGTGGCGAACACCAGGTCTGACGATGATGGTGATCAATTCTTATTATTTTGCATAGAAGGCTTAATCTTCAGTCATAAAGGTGTGGGAATGATCGATGTTTCAAGCGGCGCATCAAGCTCGTGAGTTTCTTCTTGCTTAGCAAACATTTCGCATGCCAAGGTAGAGGGAGGAGGGGGCATGAGAGTGCATTTTATATAACAACAGAAACGGAGATGGGCCTCCCCGCAACCCCACCTGCGAGACGACTTTTGCTTCCAGAACTGTGAAGGATGGTTGCTCGCAGGCATTATCATCTAATGATACAGCCTTCAGATCCCAGTTCTTCGGCGGGGATCCATCTACCTAACCGGGTTAGAATAGGGGGCAGAAGCTAATAATCAGGGAGGGGGGGGGGGGGGGTGGAGGTTTAAAATAATGCACTACTACCACCGCATGCCATTCAAAGGTCATGTTCGGTCGAGCGCGTTTCAAGCATTTCGAGGAAGCTACTGTGTCAGGAAAAATGACCTAAGAGAAGGGGGGGGGGGAGATGGCAATGCTTATGGCCATCTTGAGGTGTAGATCACAATGAGCCTACCAGGCCTCCGTATGATTTGGCGAGTGCATAGGCTGGAGGAATGCCTTCCTTCTCAAACTCTCCTTGCACACTTACCCCTGTGTGTGTGTTAACGTAAGCACATAACCATGTTCAGTACGGAGGAGTTCTAAGCTCCAGTCTGCATTGACGAATAGGTTCAATTTGTGGACAATCGTGCGGATGATAACGATGACGAGGACGATGACGATGACGAGGACGATGACGATGACGATTCCGTTGCCGAATCTCATGATTTTTCTAATTCTTCACCGAATGCTAATCGTCGATAATTAGTCCTAAAACTTCATCTAACCCTTAAATTTTATATCACTATTTGCTAAGAGGCCGTCGAAAGAAAGCCGTCGTGAGCAACCTAAACTTACCGTTTGGTTTGTAGAAAATGGACAAATGATCGTCCTGACGGAAACGATAGTTGAGATGAGGGTATTTTGGCATACAGATAGGATTTAATCGTGTGCATTGGATCGTGTGTCGTTTTAATAGGAGTAACCTGGAATACAAGTCGATTTCCTTGTGTCGTTTGGTCTTCGTCAAAAGCAGGGTCCAAATGCCTCGGAAAACGCACACCCCCCTCACTCTCAGCAAAAGTCACACTGCGCTTTTGCCGCATTCGCATCGACCCCTTAGTCCTAAATATATCTTGTGGTCCCCGAGAGCGGAGGCGTCGTAATGTCCTTCCGAAAACTCGTTTATTATTTCTCGGTATCATCCCGCTGTTGCCATAGGCGTTCCATTTAGGATGACTTTTCATCGCCGGCAGCATTACCATAGACTTCTCCTCCTGCTGCGCCATTGTCATATTGGAGATGCACACCAGATTAATCAGGCCAAGGCAGCATGCAAGCGCTGTGACCGAGAAGATCCGAATTCCGTCTTCCTTCTCTCTTCCAGAAATAGTTGGCATCCTTTTTTATTGGATCCCTGCCAAATAATCGAGAAAAAGGACACTAGAACGTCTACAAACGCTTGGACGCTTAAGGTGAAGCATATCTCGGCAGATATAACACGCGCCTCCTCGCCGTCGTGGTGCAGCTCACTGGTCCCAGAGAGGGGGGGGTTGGGGGTATCGACAATGGAACGTGGCGCTGAAACGGGTTCCGAGGCAGTGTTTGTCCTTTGTCGTAGGAAAGAAATCGCATGTAATTATCACGATTTTCCCTTCAAAGTCGAAATTCTCCCGCTCTTTCGCCCTGAGGCCTGCCTCTTTCTTGTCGCATATGATATTTGCAGTACGTTCCAGCACGAGCCACCACATCCAGCCATTCTTCGGCTCCGTTTTCGGTTTGGAAGGCTGTCTTAGAGGTGCTTGCTACGAGAAATAACCTACGATTCTCGTAGCTTTTCGAAAGAGATGACATTACAATTGTCGTCCTATACTTTTTCAAGGGGATTTTATGATATTTTGCCGGAAAATATCTGTCGCTGTCGTTTGGTCGCACATCCTACGAACCCATCGCAGCCCTCCTCCCGGCTGCTTTGTTCTTTTCTGTCGGTGGTGGTGCTCCAGTCGTCGACAGCACTTGCGTTAAGGTTTGAGAAGTCAGGATCTGTAACATTTTGGGTTAGGTTTAGCGTGTATCATCATGATTTTTGGGGGCATCAAGTTGATTAGAGGGAATGTGCAGAACAACATAAATGCAATTCTTTCCTGCATTCAGGATGAGTCACGCCAGTATAGTTCGAACGGATCACAACGTTTTTATATTCTTTGTTTCTTCAATTTTCTTATAGGGACCCGGAGAACGGATATATTTACACAAAATAGCTTGATTGCCCACGGCCAAGCATGTCCCTGCATAATTTTAGCCAAAGAGTCCTGGCGATGGGGTTTTGGAAGTACCCAGGCTTCCGCAGTGCTCACTCCATCCTGTCAACCAGACTCTCGCGCTCCACTTATGAGCATGGTATGCAGGTAACGTGTTCGCGTACGGTCAGCTTCTGCAGACGAATTGATCGCCGACACTCACGCATGGTCTTTTTCAGGCTTCCTTGGCGTTTTTCATGTGCTCATCCATCGTTGGAGTCATGGCCTTAAGGTAAAACTGTTCTTGAGAAGCGATCAGGGAGGTGAAATGAGAGCAACTCTTGAACACGTGCTGGTCAGGCGTAGATCCGAAATCATGTCTCAGAGACGCAAGGAGGATATGATAAAGTCCAAGATGGCTTCCGACCCAAAGTAAGTATTTGCAACCCTTTTCTTTCATTCTACCCGTTTACCGTATATTATTCTACATCAGATATGCGAACTATCTCGCTGCGGCGCAGCAAGGTAAATCTTAATCTGTAATAAATTAATATATCGAACGCAAGTTGTAGATATGTTTCTCATATGCACGATAATGATTGAAAAGGTTTCTCTTCACGTCTCGCAGGAGGTGCTGCTGCAGCATTTCCTACCAAGAAAAATTGATTATTTGGTAATTTTACTCGTGCCAAATCTCGGCGTGGATTCTTGACGTCATTTTGACTCGACTTATTCTGCAAATGAGCATTGTATAGATGAGAATAAGCATCGACTTTTAAGTCAGTAAATTGATATCTTAGCTGTGCGTACAAATGCACATAAATCTGTATGGATCTTCCTGCTGTTCTATGTATTATCCGTGATACTGAGAACAAGCGAGGAATTAGCGCTTGACCAAGACGGTTTTTAACGTTGAAATAAGAGGCAATCTTTGTCCAAACCTGGAATATGCATGGTCATACGCACAAATATTTAGTAAATTTATGCTTATGTATGATGCGTGAAGCAATCATCGTTGTATATGTCTGAGGCCATCATCTACCCACTGCCATCTACGCTAGAGATCAAATATTGTCATGGTCCATGAATCTCAATGTTTCTGCTTTGCACCATGTCACAAAAACATGCTACAATAATCATCAACAATGATGTGACCGATGAAATATTAGATGCACTGAACAAAAAGAAGACGTTACATTACTGTTCACTGTGTAATTGCAAATGTGCATGACCACGGGTCAATTCATTGTCACGTTAGTTAGTCGGTGCTGTGCGTGTGTGCCAACGCGTTGAGCTAGTAGCAAAGACTCAATGAATGCTTTATGCTGTGCTACTGATGACAAATGGGATGATCTGGTTATGCACCATGCCTGTTGCGACAGCCAGATGATGAGATGCGCGAGCGCTCATCACTTCGTCTGGTTCGCATTCGCATTGCGACGATGCACAGCTTCTGAGATTCATTTTGTCACGTACACAGATTCATCGCAATTAATGATATCTTGTCCAAAATTTAAATTGAAGCAACACTTTAGAATGTACATCGTTGTTTCATCCTTATGGAAGCGTTCTGTGAAGACAGTCGAATTGGGTTTGAGCGTTTGAGCACCACTCAATCTTTGATCGAAATCGAATGCTAAGGCAGAATGATGCATTTCGCAGTTCACATTTCATGGACATTGTTTCAAACAAATCTCCTGTGGTGATCAGTGTTGACGATACCCCACTCCTTCCATCATTTTCAATCTGCTTGCTCCTAAGATTCCTTCAGATCCACTCTTCGACAGCCTTTTGTTTGCTGCACGCTTGTTCAAGATCAACTCGTCCACACAAAGCACTGTGCTCTGGAGTTTTCATGTGTGTACCACATCAGATTTTTCGCGTGGAGGTTGCAGGATGAAGATGTGGATGAAGATTCGGTGGGCGCCTTTCCCGACGGGGACGCTCCAAGGTGGGGGGGCGTTGCAGATTCGCTCTCCTAGAAACTCTTAGAAACTGGTAGAAAATCGATGGGGAAATAACCGGTAATAACGGGAAACAACGGGCATTTGTGACTCTCCTGCATCGAACAACAGTCGCTTCGCGATCGAGAATCAAGGCAGTTTCCCGAGGGAGACTTGACCGAAGGATCCATGCTCCATTCTCATTGCGTCTGCAGATTCCGAAGGGGAGCGATTCGCTGTGTTCTAATGTATGTCATTAGATATTTTGCGCTTGAATATTGATCTAACATCACGATCAAGATTTCGCCGACAGCCGGCGAAGGAGTCGACAGCACGCTGCGGAATTCCCTCCGCCGCATGACTTGTTGCGGATGCCAATGCGGCCAAAGGAAGGGTTCAGCCCCATTTCCACATGCTTCGTAGTCGCCCAGGGCTAGGGTCAGCAGGCAATAGGTATGGAAGGATTTTTGCAGGCTGTGCACGCAGTTTGATCAACCCTAAACACCGTTGTCTGCAGTGTCGGGGACTCTATGTTGCTTGTATTCACTGCTCTGGCGTTCTCGGAGGCAGCAAGCCCGACCTCGAGGTGAGGGAGATTCTGGATGTTGCATTTTTCGAGCAGAGTTTCACCGAGACCTCTTCCAATTTTAATAAGACAGCGAAACTGCATTATCGAACCAGTAGGAATCAAAAGAGAGCAATATTCACACGTCTCGCCACACAGGTCTTATGAGGAACAGTTTAAGAATGATGATACGCATTACTCTCCACTCTGGAAGCCTCAGAGTCGATTTGATGGAAAGCCGATACGGTTGCGAGTTCCTCCGCAACACGGGTAAACAAAAAAACATACTGCTTCAGACGTCAGTATCGTTTGAAACCTCCTCTCCTTCCCCTCACTGCTACTACTACTACTACCATTTGATGTGGAAAGAGGCTGTCTAAATACAATATACTTAAGTCAAAATGCATCCCCAAACAATGGAGGACAAAACTATGGATCAAATCACACCCGCAAACTTAGTTTTTCGTCGATATTTGCAGCGAAAGAGGGACTGTGGAGCGGCGGATCTCCCCCAGAATGATGGGACGATTATTGATGAGGGGCGGCGCAATGCACAGTCAGTGCTTCAGCGCGGTCTGGCCAAACTCCCTAAACACTGTTAAATTACATATAAGATGTATTTTGACGTAATCTTTGCCATCCTGGGGGCGGTTCAAGTCTCATCTTACAATTTTCATCAACACTCAGAAGTAGGAAACCAAAAGCACTCGTCCAACGACAATCTTGGCGACGGTTATGGCGATGGTTGCTGTGGAGAATGCACTTGTTCTTGCTCATCTTCTTCCTCATCAGCCTCTGCTGATCTCGAGAATTTTATGAACCCTCACTCACCAGGTGCTTTCGGTAACCAAGCTTTCGCGTCCTTCTCCTCAGTTGTTGTAATGTGCGTATTGAGAAGACGACTGGCAGATGCTCTCCCGCGATAAGTTGAAGGCAAACGTTGTTTATATCCAAAGGAACAGAAGGGCAAAAGAGGGCCAGTCAAAAGACCGCTTCGAAGCCTTCGAAACGTCGGAAGAAAGCATCTGCAGCACGAGGGCGACAACGCCTACGGTACAGCCTGACCTACCTTCCTGACATTCTCCTTTTGTCGTAGCACAAGCCGCAAGCGTAACATCCCTCAGGATGAATTGTTGGCAACAACAGCAAACAAACCCGATGATGCCGTTATGTTCTTCAACGACCGCTATGATGTCGTTGGGTGAAGAGGCATCTTCGGTGTTTCCGCTACTACCGTCGCACAACGTTGCAAGCATAGAAAATATTTCATTGTGTGAGCCTCAATAATGCTACCATCTGCGCATTGCCCATCCTCCCCACCCCACCAGGCCGCGAGAGAACTTTCCCAGTGAATTGGATCAGTTCTTCGCTCTCGGAGAAGAAAGGAGGAGGAGGGAGGCGGGGGCGAGGGGGGGGGAGCAAAACGATGACAAAAACAACGACAGCGACAACAATAGCAACAGTATAAACGTCAGCGAGGGCAATGATAAGGGGGGGGGCATCAACGATGAAGTCGGGCAGACGGATGATATGCTTTCTCAGCGAGGTAGAGTTGAGGGAGAAGGCAATGGGATTCTCGATCAGAATGGAGAGGAGGTTGGGGGGGGGGGGGAGCAATCTGCGCAGCAAGACCAAGGCTCCATCTTCTACGACGACGGGATGGTATTTGGCGAGGAATCCGACCCGAACTATTGGAAGGAAATGGATGAATGGGCGCATGATATTGCGGAAAAGGGAGACCTCGAGGAAGGCACTCTCGTCGTCGTCAAGGGGCTCACGGTGCAAAGGTTAGATTTAACCCACCCCGCAGTTGTTGTGGGAGAATCAATCAACGATCATGCTATGTTACTGCTGTCTTGAGGGATGGCACGAGAAATATCACTTTGCAACCGATTTTCCCTCTATCTCCTCCTCCTCCTCCTCCTCCTCCTCCTCCTCCTCCTCTACTCCTCTTCTCCAAACGCCGGCAAACGACACACGCACAAACACACACACGCGCGCACAAACACACACACGCTACATACTAGGTCATACAACGCGCTGAACGGCCGCATAATCGGCCCCTTCGACCGAGAATTGGGCCGATACCCCGTATGTAAATCAATAAATAAATCAATAGAAAATATAAGGGGAGGGGAGGGGGGGGGGTAAAAGGCGAGCTGTATACTT
>ADNK01002782.1:0-15984 GCA_000320545.1 Bigelowiella natans CCMP2755 | reverse complement strand
GAGGGGGGAATAATCAACGACCGGATATTCATATATATATATATATATATATATATATATATATATATATATATATCAATATGTAAATTATTGAATTTCTATTCTCAATAATATGTATATATATATATATATATATATATATATATATGTATAATATGTTGGGGGGGGGCGGGGATGGATTTACAGCATAATAGGCAGCATATATATATATATATATATATATAATAAATATCTGCTATGGTATAGAGGGAGAGGGGGGGACCTTTACCAACGGTGGATTAGCATCAAATATACATATAAATCACAATGTAACACATATACGTTTAGAAATATATATATATATATATATATATATATATTATATATAAACATATAATGTGATTGTGTTGTGTTGTGTGCGTGCTGCTTGACAGCAACAAGTACCTTCTCTGGAGCTGCTGCCAAGGCAGCATAGCGCTCAACCCACACCACAATGCAGGTCGGTAGGAAGCGTACACACACATATATATATATATATATATATATATATATACATATATACAATAAGTATACTATATTTTGCCAATGTATGGCACTGCTACCACTGCCAATGATGCCTCATGTTGTTGTCATTTGCTGCTCCGTTCTTTGCAGCATCGGAGCTGATGGACTTTCTGGTAGAAATATGCACGGGATCTTTCGGGTTTTTTGAAAGGGGGGGGGGGGGGGGTAAATCTATTTCCACGCCGAACAACAATACTTGAAATGACGATGGGTTTTGGAGAGGACGCCATGTCGCAGCACAACCTCTTCTTCGCCATAAACGATTGATTCGATATCGTACAAAATCAACATATATATATATATATATATATATATATATAAATATATATAAATGTTTGTGTGTGTGTGTGTGTGTGTGTGTGTGTAAGTACACAAGATACATTAGTATTCACACATTATTTTCCAAGCAAATCGTATCATATGGCGAAGAGATACGATGATACACCTCCAACATCAGCAGAGCGTCCGGAGGATTTGCGCACCATATCGCCAACTCCAGTGCTTTTCCGCACTATTTTTATCCTGAATCACACCGCAACACACTGTTCCCCATTGCCCCATCATAAACCCGATCCACGCGCAAAGGTAAATATCACTATACTAATCGCATTCTCGCACTTCTGACTTATCGTCAGAATGCCCGGGAGAGGTTCTTTGAGACGCACCCCGACATTGAGACGAAGTCTTCTCGCAGAACCAGCAGGAACGAGGTGAACGGCGCGTGGTTTCAAGTCAGCTCTGTCTATTGATGAGCGTATTGATAATAAATGGCCCTTTCTAGCTGTTTTCGTGGTTGGTTTTGTTGTTGAAATTGCTGTTATTTCGGCTGGGATATCTCACTGCTACCTCTTACTCCTCACACCCCGTATTGCCGCCACGCGTAGGAGGGCACCTCCATCTCGAATAGTATGTTTACGTCGGAGTGGGAGAAGGGAATGGCACTCCACAGCAGGTAGTTGTTTGTTGTGGTGGTGGTGGTGGTGGTGGTTGTGGTGGGAAAAGAAGAAGAAGAAGAAGAAGAAGAAGGAAAAGTTGTAGCATAATGACTAAAGGTAGCGAACAGCAGCGACTATATTCAGTCCGCCGATATACTTGCTCCCCCCCCTCTCTCTCTCTCTCTCTCTCTCTCTCTCTCTTTGTCCCCCCCCCCCTCTGAGGAGTGTTATGCGTGAATCATCAGTGATGCGACGCAGGCCGCAACGCACGGGCAGATGGTGTCCAAGATGGTAATAATCGCCTCTCTTCCTCTCGGTTTCTTGCTGCGAAACGATACGATGGACTTTTATACAGCGTATGCTGTCTGAATATATATATATATATATATATATATATATTTATACATATACACACTATTCATACTATGGTGGGTTTGGTTATTCTTATTCCAGGTGAGGGGCTTGACAGCGAAGCTGTATCACGTGTGGAAGAAGGACCCGGTTTGTTTCATCAACGCTACTAGCAGCATAAAGCTTATAGCTTCAAATGTGGGAGGGCGCTTTCGAACCTAACATTTCCGCTCTCCCTCTCCCTATATATATATATATATATATATATATATATATATCTGTGTGTGTGTGTGTTGTGTGTGCCTGAGTCTTTGTTATTCATGGTACATCTGGGTTCAATGCAGTTTGTATTGCTTCCCACGAGCCTACCACGCTCTGCCCCTCTCCTCGCACATCCCTTCCCCCTGACTACTTACCCTCCCCCCTCATCGTTTTCCGTCCGTTCTCCAGGACGCTTGTGAAGATCTGCTGCAAGCGACGAATAAAGTAGTGTGCGGCGTGTGCCAGGTTGATGCTACATAGCCGTTGTGTTATAAGTGCGATTCTAAGCTTCGCGAGACTTTACCGTATTCGTGTTGTTGTTCTTCGTTTTGGATGTTTTTCGTTCCTTCCTACCCCTCCTCCTCCCCCTCCCCCTCCTCCTCATCTATTTTTCCCTATGCACTCTTCTCAGAAATACCCACGCATGATCCTGCACGATTGCTCCATCCCGGACTACGAACGGAAAGAAGAAGAAGAAGAAGAAGAAGAAGAAGAAGAAGAGAACAGTGATGAAGACAATGGTCAAGGGAGAGCTTCCTCCTCGGGGGAGGAAGAGGTTGAGGATGATCGGTACAATGAAGGTAACGACAGCGCCAGCAGCGGTGGAAATAGAAGTGCAAGCAGAGGGAGAAGAGGCGGGGAAGTGGAAGAGAAGAAGCACCGTGAGACGAAGCGGCAAGATGGCGACGATGATCCCGCTAATGCTGCATTAGAACCCATCCCTAGTGATGCTGATGGAATTGATGAGGGAGATCATAGCAGTGCTGCCGATGAGGATGATAGCAATGATGATAACGACGAGGACGGCCGAAGAGAGGGGGGTAGCGCCTCCCCAACAAAGGTGTTCTCGCTCGGGATTTGCTGCTCCTACAAAGTGAGGCTAAGGTTGGTGGTGATGTACCTCTGCGAGATGGATGCATGCGAATGATATAGCCCATATTTGTGATTATTACTTCTGGAATAATCCGCGCAAAGATCCTCATTTGGTGTCGTGGTATCTACCAGCTGTGATATCCTCGGTCTTCTTCGGTCGATCTTCGAATATGAATATGCAAGACACGTTGATGGGGTAAATAGTAGTAAGGGTTGGTTGCTTCATCAGCAAGAGATGCGGGTGGATTATGACTGAATGGGAGTTTGAACGTCTTGTGTCTTCATGGGAAGATGGATAATTTTTTTGTAGCGTTGGTGAGAGAGAGAGAGAGAGAGAGAGAGAGAGAGAGGGAGAGAGTGCGTGTGTGTGTGTGTGTGTGTGTGTGTGTGTGTGTAAGTGTGTGCGTTTTTGAGTGCGCGGAAGCATCTCCGTGTTTCCTGTGTTTGTGTGATCTCAAAAGCTCTTGTTACTTTTGCGATTTCCCCCGTTATTCAGGAAATATTGGAGAAGTTGTATCGAATAGTTTCGCTAGTGGTTGCCCACTACACAGAAATTACACGGCAATGTTAATGATTTCACATTAGACTGTAGGTGCGAGTAAGAGTAAATATTATCATTGTCATAGTATATTACATGGACCCATACCATCGAGTAGGCTATGCCAGCGACGAACTAGTGGTACGGTGTCGGCTATTAAATCAGTGGCCTGCCTGCTGAGGAAGTTGATATCATGTTGTGTCGTTCGAGCTCTGTACATCGATCTAGCTCACCACATGCATGCAAAAATACAAACACAGCAAGCTATAGTATCACCAAATTGCGCACTACTAGACTATCATAGACAACGACAGATAATGCACTATGCATGTTTTGTGTTGAGCATTCTAGCATTACTGTGTCCATTATTACTGCCTAGTGTTGCAAGCGAGCATGCTAGCATACAATTGTGAAGCAATGATGACAACAAATAAATGGCCTCGTGATGCGCACATTTTGATCCAGCGGCCAGTCTAGCAGTGCTCCGCTCGGCTTGCCTGGTCGTCTGCATTTCTGCTAGCCATAGCATAGCTAGCGCCAGCATGCTGCTAGCCTGGTTGTACGCACGCATGCTAGCATGCGCATTACAAAACATATGAGCCATGCTAGCATGCGCATTACAAAACATATGAGCCATGCTAGCATGCAGCATATGTGCTTGCATGCATGAGGCTGCCTAGCTGCTGCGTGTCGTCTACGTACTTGCACAGCTTGCTAGCTTGGGCATAACAGCGTGGTCGACTTGCTGCGTATAGCTAGATAGCTAGATAGTCAGCGGCCGCAATGCTCGTGCATGTTATTATTACGTACAGCAGTCATCAAGCACATTGCCGCTTGCCACGTCTAGACGTGCACGTGTGCGCTACATCATCATGCGTGCGCAGTATGCAGTGTGCAGCAACCACATGTACATGCTAGCATGGCCAACATGCAGTGAATATATAAACAGGCGCACACGCTTATGTGAAGCACGCTAACTCAAAATGTAGCACGACAGTAGCAAATGTTCGCTGACGATTAAATTATCACTTTTTTGCCACTTTTAGACTTACATTACACAGGCCGAATTAAACCAAGAAAATATGTGCAATGTAGTTATAAATTGATAATGTAGCGACCGGCCTCTGGACTTATTTTTTTGGAGAGTTCTGAACAGCGAGCATGCGAACAAATTGCGAGTAGCTCAGGCGCCCGTCTCCGTTCAAATCGAACCTACAATATCCGGAGAATAAGCACACAACAAAGACTTCCAGCAACAGAATCTTTACCTTTTCCACAGACGTTGCAAAGGCTCTTCAGGATATCGCAGACCAAATCGTCTCAACGAGGACTTAAAATCTTCCCAGGTGAGGTACCTCGGGCTTGAGCAAAGTTTGTTGAACATGATCCTCAACCCGCTAGAACTGTTGCTGTAGATCTGGCGGGATATTTCTGCTAAAATGCGATCGTCCTCCGTTACAATGACACGATCGTCCTTGCAGTACAACAAAACATACGTTATAATCGAGTTGCGATCTCCACAAAATTTGTATATGAAAGAATATCCATCCTACCTTTGGCTTCTGGAAAATGTTGATATTGTCCTTTACGTGAGGATAGTTCGACTTATGCTTTCGCGCAGTCATTGGACTCGGGCCGTTTGACTCCCCCGCCCATTTGCCATCCAACGAGAAAGAAGATTCCGTCTGGCGTGAGAAGGGTCGCTCTGGCTCTGTCATAGAAGTTACTGGGGGTCTATAACTTGTTCCAAAACGTGAGTAAGCCTAACATTTAAAGTAATACCTGCTTTCTTTTCTGCAAAAAAATTGTTGAACTTGACGGAAGGAGTCTTGTTTGCGGGAGCAGGTGTAAAGACTGGTTGAGAATGCACAGCCTCTTCTTTCTTAGCTGCTGCTTCTTTTCGGGTCTCGTCTGCAATTCCCCTAATTAGTTCGAAGTACTCCACATGCCCATCTTGATTCTTGTCGAGCTGGCCAACACAAAGTTTTCGTCAGTCACGTCCCTTACGAGA
Organism: Bigelowiella natans CCMP2755; assembly: GCA_000320545.1. Classification (NCBI taxonomy): domain Eukaryota; phylum Cercozoa; class Chlorarachniophyceae; genus Bigelowiella; species Bigelowiella natans. The sequence continues at coordinate 10,472 of ADNK01002782.1, read as the reverse complement.
GAGAGGTTAAAAACGTAATACCTTGTTGAAGAGATTCTTTATGACATTCCGAGGAGCAAAGATGTTAAGCTCCCCGAGAGCGTGGAATAACTCCGCCTCATCCAAGTATCCATCATTATTAGTATCGAAGAGCTGAAAGCCGCGTTTGAGACGAAGTCCCTTGTTGTCGATTTGGGTTTGGATCTGCTTCAACAAAGTCGATGGACTTGCCCGGTGGTCAACTTCCATCAGGTATTTTCCAGACTGAGGAGGCTTTGATTGGTGAACAAAAGTCATAAATTCCGGGTAAGTAAGGTATCCAGGCCTTGTATGTGTGTATCCTGCCACGAATTCTCCAAAGCGGGGGTCGATAAGAATATCCGAAGGGACATTGTGAGAACTAAAATAATCGCAGAGTTCCTAGAAAAGTAGGTTGCGTCAGATGTGCCTATGCAGTTATATGATCATGGTACCTTGAAGGATAACAAATTATCGCCGTCCACATCCATACGTAAGAAGATTGCGCGAAGGAGCTTCCCATTCTTGCCCTCTGTGAGACGGGGTTGGACAGATTCAGACATGCAATGAATGATATTGGGAGTAGGGACACATACTTGTTCTGGTCTTCTCTAGAACTTGTAGAAACTCTTTTCGACTTTGAGGAATTCGCCAGGAGTCCTTTGACACTTTTGGTGGTGCTTTGTCGCAAAAGAACGAGGCAAACTCGTTGTATGTCATACAACCGGGTGTAGTGATCATATACTGCTGTGCAAGATCGTAAATGGCTTTCTGATCCGCTTCCCCAGCCAGGTTGAAGGACTCCATTTTTCTCCACAACTCATGAAATGAAACCCTGTTACTCGAATTGAGATCGATACTGCGATACATCTCTCGTAGGGTTTTTGACTGGCGATAGAGGTGGTCGTGGAAGCTACGCAAGACGTCAACAGGGGTTTTTCTGGATTTCATCGCAGGGCGAGCAGGGCCTGAGTCCAGAGTAGACTTAGATAAAGAAATATTTTAAGTAAAGATGCACTACTCACCTGGTTTAGGTTTAGGTGTAGTAAGATCGTCGCCTCCATATGAAAGGGAACTACGGTTGGGCGCTCCAGCATTAGTAATTTCTTGAAGAGCTGTCGTGGCGGAGGATCTTCGTTTTGGAGTTGGACTTACCTTTTTCCCTCCTTTGACACTTTCACGAAATGGACTGCTCTTTTCATTCCATTTATCCTGATAGATATCGTTTTGAGAAATTCAATCTTGGGAAGTATGATTCCAACATTAAAGGAATAAAACCTTCACAGCCTGATTTTCAATCCATTGAAGGCCCTTCTGCAGGTGATCAAGAACCAGGCGTCGGTTGCGAGTGGGAAGATCACTCTGTAAAAACAATTGTTGAATGAGCGTCTATAGAAATCGAGTGTTAAGAGATGTACCCTTTTCATTGCGCTTGTAAACTTCGTCCACATCCGTTCCATTCGTAGTTCAAAGACCCGCTTCGACTTTTCTGCGGAGCCTACCGAGCGGCGGCGTTGTATCCGATTTTCTTTAAACGGCATTTGCTTCTATCCTACTCTCCTTGCTCCGGGAATGGTAGTTTGTGGATATGTCCAGGTTCGGGGTTGGGGCGTACCGACTATTTAGAAGTTTGGCAAAATACGAAACCAACCCAAAATGTCGGGGAAATTTACACGAAAGGCTCCGAAATTTCTGGTCGCAACTTGAAACCGCTCTGCATGTGATACGAATATCATTTTTAACGGTCAGTCTGAATGCTCGCTTTAATTTCCGGGAAGGCGTTTGCACAGAAAATATTTTATTTGTCGGCTGGCTGTTTGGGAACCGCAAGCGTTGCATTGAGCACATCTTATTTTAGGTTATTTTAGGTTACTTGCTGGCCTCTTTCTCTGGGAGTGACGCCGATACGCTTATTTTCCTCTTTTCTTCTATGTAATGTATGTCGCATAGGAGGAATGTCAGGCATGACGTAAAGATTCAAGCACTACATGTATACCGCAATCGCACAGTTCGACGAACAGCCGAACCCTTCCAGCCTTGGAACCGCCTAGATCTACAGCTCCAGGATGTGATGAGCCCCGGCCAAGTCATCACATGGTTCCTCACAGTTGCCATGCTTGACCATGGGACTGCATCGGATCTCTGTCAACATTTTGTGCATGAAGACCCAACAAGCAAAATAATAGACACAGCAATGTGCTATGTGATCAAAACGCATGAAACGAAGAATTGCCTCACGTACCTGGCGGAACAACGACGCCGGTAAACCTGCACTACAGGCATGAACTAGTGAAGATGCGCACGCAGCACACATAACTACCCGCGTATTGTGCATAGCAGCGCCACATGAATTACATGCAACTGCTGGCAGTGAGTGCACATCAAAATCACATAACCTGCCAAAAGACACTCGGTACCGCCAGCTTGATTACATGCTAGCATGCATGTTAGCACAAGAGCATGCAGACAAATGTTTTTAATAAGGTTCCACATACTTGCGATGGTATAGATGCGGCTGCTAGTTTACCGGTAGGTTGCAACGACGAGTAGTATCTAGATCAAGAGGCTTCCGATGGAAGGGACACCCTGATTGTCACCATCAACCAAGTGAATACGATAGGGCAGGATTCTCTCGCCGAACATATTGAAAAGATGTTTCCAAGTAAGGTTCCCAGAGCTGCTGCTACTGCTACTGCACTCTTCATCCTCATCGTCATCATCGACTTCATTATCATTCTGGGATGGACCCGAGTTTCCATTTTTACGATCCCCTTCTTCGCTTGCATTAGTACTACTGTCGTTCTTCTTGTCACTGCCGTTGGCCGTCGTGTTCGGGACGCCGTCACTAGGAGCCTGTTGCACCCGGGGGCGCTTCACACCACCATTACTCCCATTATCTCTATTCTGCTTTCGTTTCCTTAGCTTCTCTTTCTTCCTCCGCCTTCGTGGATACGATGGAGTCTTTCCTGTCCTCCGTCTATCCACACATAGGGCAGGGGCAACAAATCGGAAAGGGCGTTATTCTTCATGGTGTATTTCAACGGAGATGCTAATCCATCGCCTCGCCGTCACCATCAGCATTATCATCCTCGCCAATCATCATCATAATCATCATAATCATCATAATCATTAGTATCATAATCATCATCATCATCATCATCATCATCATCATCATCCGTGTCCTCCTCACCGATCTCTCGTGGAGGTCAACGTCTTGGCGAACGCCTCCAGCAGCTTGGAATACTCAATCGCGTAAACCTTCTGACGCACGAGGGAGCCGACGGCCTCTAGCAGCGCACCGTAGCAGCGCCGCGCCTCCAAGAGGCGTACTGCACTCTGCTTCATCAGCAGCCTTCTTCGATGCTGCATAGCCAACCTCCGCTCGCCCACATTAACTCCACCTCCCGCGCCATTTGACACAGTTGTATTTGGCATATTCTGTGGATTAGCGGCTGCACCTCCTTCCCCTTTTCCTCTCTCTTTGGTTTCAATCGATGGGTTCAAGACAGGACGGAGCAGGTTGAGGTACTGGCGCATGTGCTTTAGCAGCGTCACCTCCACTACCTCATCTCCCATCACCTGCGGATAAATGAATATGGTGGTGATGATGATGACGTTGAAGATGAAGACGATGGTGATAACGAAACACTATATATACATATGCTATATACATACGCAACATATATCGCCCGAGAAGTATTACGAAAGAGCAGGGCAATGCACTAGTACCGCGAGGCCGACGATGGCGCCGTAGTGGGTTGTGAGCGGCTTGGTGGGGTCGATAAATGCGTTGAGCAGCTGCCGAGTGACCCTTGGCTGGAGATCCGGATACGTCTTTCCGAAACGGTTGCACACCGTCTTTATCAGCCGCGCGGTGTAGTCCCTGAGCGCCCAGTGGTTTTCGTACGCGTACTTGCACAGGTGGCGGCCGACGAGGCACGTCATGATGGGGGGCATCAGCTGGTGGAGATACGGCTCGATGGTGAGGTGTCGCGAGGTGATCAGGGCGTCGGCCATGCGCATGAGCGAGAGTAGCAGGCGGAGCTCCTTGAGATTGTGGATGACCTCGTCGGCGATGAACTGTACTAGGTAAGGGAGCAGCTGGTGCAGCCCCGGGTCGTTGGCGAGCGAGTGGAGGATTCGATGGTGCAGGGCCTGGTTGCTGCTTTTGATGGCGTCGGTGACTCGCTCGTAGTACATCTGCTGCTCCTTGGACAAGACGTGCTTCACGGTCTGATCATGGAGGAGGGAGAGAGAAACGCAACGACCGGGTAAACAGCATTTTCACGGGGGGAGGGGGGGGAGAGGGGGAAGGAGGAGGAGGAGGAGGAGAAAAAGAAGAAGAAATACGGAGTCAGTCGCATCCCTTCTGCTCGTGGGACTGGCTAGTCCCAACGCGGCATAATCACGACGAAGAAAGTGGCATCTGCCGTCGATCTTCCATACAGGAGTTTAATAGGTTCTTTTTCATGTTTCGCCGCTAACAAGCTATAGCCTTCTCTTCTTCTTTCCTCTACTACCCCTGCCCTCAACCCTGTTTCCTACTCCTCACGGCTCTCTCACTACGGAATAACACATTTTTCAAAGAGCAGGCAGCTACTACATAATATAAAACAATACCTGTTTGATGTGGTGTTTTTCGGCTTCCTTTACTTCATTCTCGTTCTAAAGGGGGGAGGAGCAAAATTTTCATTGTTGTCACTATCACGATCAGTATCCTCTTCGTTGATGCAGGGGAGAAGAAGAAAAAGAAAAGGAAGAAACAGATGGTCACGAGTAGTTCCCACCCGCGCAGCTACTAATGTACTTCCCTCCAAATTCCTCTCATGATTCTTCATTTGTGTTAATCATGTAGCCCTCCTCAACCCCTCCCTTGCCCAGAAGACCATACCCCATCATCGCCTTCGTCTGTAATGTCCAAAGGATGTTCTGTGTGTGGTGAATGCAAGCGGTGAAACTCAACGTAAGTATACTCATTTCATGTATAAATACATGTTTACACACCCACATATAATATAAATATATATATATATATATATATATATCAGTATGACAACTCATCGCAGACTATTTCGATAGCGGCTGAACCTGTTTTTTCACGTACTAGGTGAAAAAACAGGTGAAGGCTCTGCTTATAACAACAATCCAACGATTCATCACGCGGTGTCAAAAGGGGGTGGTTCGATTTCGCATTTTGTAATATGCCATCCAAATGCTTCTCGTTGTTAAAGCCCCCACCCCCCCCCCCAACTCAGTTCCGTAGAGGGCTGCTTGATGCCGGTAGAGCAGTTGGAATGTAGCGACAGCATCAGCATTAGTAAGACGGAGAACGTGAGGTAGATAGTGTGCAGTATAGAATATTTTGCAAGTGCTACCGTAAGCGGGGTTTTGAGGGACATTTGGTTGCTGCCCCTCGACCGCGAGCCAGTGGATGCTGAAGGTAGGCTCTGGGGGACATTTCGGGATCTCTTCTTCTATGAGGCTGGTTTGCGGGGGGGAGGGTTGGGGAGGGGAGGGAGAATGAAAATGATGAAGACAATTACCATGAGGACCACAGTACAAATGTGTCTGTGTGTGTGTGTGTGTGTGTGTGTGTGTGTGTGAACATGGTATAGAGGCAGAGTCATGCTTTTCCCAAAGATGACTTCGTTCGGAGCACCTTTGAAAAGAAACTTCATTGTCTTTGATGAAAAAGAGATCATCGTAGCCCTCGGCTTTCTGAAAGGTGATGGGGTCCTGCGAGGAGTATCCGTACCTAACAACCAGCACGTTCGGGGGAGGCGGCAGAGAGTGCATACAAAAAAAAAGGGTTGAGGATGGGTGTAAACAATAGACGTGCGGCCACAGATTCATGATGCCCTTGCAATACATTGAGAAATGTTATTCTTAACAACAACGATAACGAACAAAATAACAAAAAACGAACGATCTCGCTCCTGCTACATTTAGTAGCGCACTTACAAGCTCTCCACATTCCAGAGACGTAGGGCGCAGTCAACATCTTCGGTACTCATAACATCTCGATTAGAATGGCGCATGAACTTTGCGGCAACCTGAGAAATAGAGGGAGCATGCAGAAGAGGGGGGGAAGGACATCGAGCTCGAATTAAATGCACTCAGAGACGATTTCGGCCTCCGCTTGAAGAGCTCGTAAAAAAACGCTCAACGTCCAGTTGTTTTCGCCCTGTTTTCATTTGATCTAATTTCGTTCAATTTTACTTCTGCTTCTTCCTACGTCTCTTTGTAATATCCTCTTCTCCTTTTCTTGCTAATCCCATACAACCCCCCCCCCCCTCCTTTCTCTCGGTGAAGAGATGAAGACTCTATGGCACCTGGATAATCTGGCGGAGGCGAAATTCGACCTCGACAGACAATTCTTCCGCTGTTTCCTTGTCAAATCCTTCGATCCCGACTTGGGCAGCCAGAAGCTGGAGGATTAGGTGGAGGAAGGGTTAGGATGCATCATCAAGGGCATCGAAGAGTCGGGTTTGGTGGTGCAAATATTGCAAATGATCATCTATATCTCAAGTTTAAATTTAGAAAGTGGAGACCTGGATGGGGAGCGAACCGAAGTGCTTGGAGGCATAATCTCCACTGCCCGACGCCATTTCGATCTGCAAGAAAAGGGGAGGCACTAGAATTAGTCGGTGTGATTGCAACTCCCCCACGTGCTCCTTTTAGGCAGCTAGCTATCACGTAGACCACTTGGGTGATTTAATCTATCATGCCCTCAAGGTTATATCTAAGGCAGCGCTCTTCGTAACTATAATTTTCATGCCGATTCAATTGACCGGGCGCCCCCCTCTAAACTAAATGCGATTTCTCTCGCTACATCAAACGCCCTTTTTGCTTTATATCGCGCGTATTTCCCACGTTAATCTCAGCACCGTTGGCATTGACATCGGGTTTACGCTGGCAGATGAATACGCTATTAATTTCTCACCTTCGTTGCCTGGCTACGGCCACCAGCGAAGGGTAAGTAAACAGTGCCGGTCGAGGGGGGAAGAGAATGCGACAAAAATTAGAGACTGCTGCCTACGTCATTCAAACTTAAATGTCGCAGGATGATAAATTAGGCAGTTTATTCCCAAATTATTCCCGCCGAATCTAAGCTCTGGTGTACTAGCAATTAGAAGCTGCGACATGAATATTGAATGCTTTTTAATACTTATTTGCGTACGAAATTCTCAGTCGGTCGCGCAAATTTTCGCTAATTTTGCTCCAAAACACATGCGATTTTTCTAGTTTCAGAGATTTTCCTGCGAGCTAGCTTATTTTCCGCACTTCCTTTAGCCCTTTCCCCCCCCATCCGCATCAATCACCTCGGCCCGCCCCAACCTGCCGCATTGCGACGGATCGCGCCAAGGAGGAAGCGGAAATAGAGGTCACACATTATTATGATCTGATAGCTATATTGTGTGGGATTGGATGGGCCAGAAATTCTTTGTCTCAATTGTTTGGGGTGCTGGCTTGCTGGCCGACCCGGTGTTGCCTGCGACTTCTCCATTTGCGCGTAAAGATTAGGGGATGCGCTGCTTCAAACTGCACTTGCAAAATTTAGAAATGATGCTAGAATTAAAGACATATGATAGTAATTAGATGTTGCCATCGCCGAAGGGGGGTCTTCATGAAAGTCGCCAACCATCTCATCACCTGCTTCCTCTCCCCCTACCTCTGAAATGAGGACGGGTTAAGAAGGAGTGGCGATGTATCATCACCGATCTTAAAAATGTTACTCCTCATTCTGCCATCATTATAATGTCATCGGGCTGTGTCTCCACGCGTTTGCTTTGCCGTTGAACAATGGTAGGTTATTTGGTAATTGGGAGACATGACGCAGGAAGCGACGTATCCGAGAGAGTATCTTCTGGAGGACACGGAGCCTTCGCAATCGCAAGGGCCTTCGCCATGGGGGAGACTGGTCGGAACTAACGACGCCTTCCCTGGGAAAGACCTCTTCGAGGACACGGTCACCATCGGGAGGAGATCGACCTGCACCATTTCCGTTGGCCACAATCACGTGAGCGGCTCTCACTGCCAGATTTCAAGGAAAGACGACGGGGATGTGGTCACGATATGCGATACGAGTCGAAATGGCACCACGGTGCGAATACATTCCGAGAAGCAGCTGCTCCGGAAAGAGGAGCGGCTCCTCGTGGATGGCACGGAGATCATCCTTGTTCCCAGAATCAAAGGCATCTCTGCACAGAAGATTAGCTTCAAATTCTTCGTCATGAAACAGCCACATAAGATCCTGGAAGGTGAGAGCTGCGGTGGTAGGAGATGTGGTAGTAGTAGTAGTAGTAGTAGTAGTAGTAGTCGCAGTAGGAGGAGGAGGAGGAGGGGGCTCGCAAAAGATTATGATGATGATGATGATGATGATGATGATGATGGTAAGATTTAAGGTGTGCATCCTTCACTTGGCGACCAGATAGGCGGTGCAGAAATAGCATGTCCTCTCCCCGCCCCTTACCCCCCCCCCCTTAGGCCCAGAAATCAAGTATGACATTCGCGAGAAACTGGGATCTGGGGCCTTTGCAGAAGTGAAGCTTTGTGTTCATAGGTGCAATGCTAAGATTACTTTATTTCCTTTAAATGCTATGCTTTGTCGCACTTCCTCATTCTGAAACGCTGCTCCCCCCCCCCTTCTCCCCTTCTTGCTTCGGACGCAGGATCACGGGTACCAAATACGCAATCAAGATTGTAGATAAACACAAGTTCAAGAAGAAGAACCACTCGAGTCGCCCAAACGTACGGGGAAACGCACGCTGCGCCATTCCTTTACTCATCTAACTAGCATTGGAGTCACCATCATCGATACTTAACGCATATTCCTATACGAAACATAAAGAAGTATTTTCAGACTACTTGTTTGCGCTTGGAGATTTCCCACAGCTAACAACCTCGCCACCAGCAGCATCATTAAAAACCACCCCCCCCTTCCCTTCCATTCGCCAGGCCCTCCAGGACGAAGTGAAGATCTTGCAGGAGATGAATCACGACAACATCATCAAAATCATCGAGGTTTTCGAAACCAAAGACGTAAGTCCGACAACCATTTCATCACAGATCATCGATCTAAAAGAGCAACGCCTATACTGTAAAGAGAGGATGAGAGAGAGAGAGAGAGAGAGAGAGAGAGAGAGAGAGAGACTAATCTTGACCCACGGCGCAGAAACTTCAATTGGTGCTAGAGCTCGTCCGAGGGGGGGATCTATTTGATTGCATAATCAACTACTACGACAAGCACCAGCATGGGTTCTCAGAGGACAAGGCGAAGAGTATCTTCAAACAGCTCATCGATGCTGTGGAGTATATGCACGATAAGAAGGTAGTTAAAAGGGGGGATGATCGGCCAACGTTGTAGTAACATCGAAACGCCGACTAGGAAACGATATTAACAATGAATCTATCACCAATATAGTAAGGACAGCAGCAGTAGCAGTAACAAGAAGCGACGACCGTATTTTTGCAAAAACCTTTTCTATGCTATTCAACGCGGATATGTTCTTTTTCAATAGGTCGCGCACCGTGACCTGAAGCCGGAGAACATCCTTCTGCGAGACAAGGAGTCCGACGTGGTGAAGATTAGTGACTTTGGCCTGTCGCGCTTTGTCAGCGAAGGCAGCTACCTCAAGACGCTGTGCGGTACTCCCATGTATCTTGCCCCGGTAAGTCGTCGTGGATGCGACCAGCATATGCTTTGCACACATATTTATAAATATATTATGTATCTCATATATATATATATATATATATATATATATATATATATATACATATATCAATATGTGTGTGTGTGTGTGTGTGTGTGTGTGCATTTCGTGATGTTTCCTTGATTGTCAGGAGGTGTTACCTGACAGCAACGGGGGCGTATCACAGTACGGGTTCGAATGCGACCTCTGGAGCCTGGGCGCTATCTTGTATGTGATGCTTTCGGGATGTGCTCCTTTCGATGAGGAGCATCCTAGGTGATGGGATTATCTTAATAGATTATGAATTCTGTCAAGAGATATTGAGGGGCTTGACCGCTATTACGTTATTGCTGAATTTTACCCGAAGAACGCTGCTCCTTCTCCCCCCCCCCCACCCCACCCTTATTTAATAGAGAGGGGGGGTTAGGACTAGAAGATGTTCACTATTGATGAGTGAGGACCTATACTATTGTCAAGCACAACATGCTCCTTGTTACAACAAGGGAGCTTCCACTCGGATCGAGTATGGGTTTTCACTTTTGTTTTCTGCTGCTGCTAATGCTGCTACCATCAAAACTCGGATGATCGCATGATGGGTGTACATGATGATGATGTTCACCAGCCAACACTGCAAACAGCTCAGGCATTCGTAAGCAACTTCACTCACGCTGACAACAAGATCGATCTTTCGAACCGCACAACGAATATGTTAAATATTAAACGAGCTGAATGCGACTGTTCTGGCCATGAACCTCACTATCTCTGTACCCCCTTCCAAAC
>ADNK01002785.1:0-46985 GCA_000320545.1 Bigelowiella natans CCMP2755 | reverse complement strand
AAAGTGCGGAAAAAAGACGGCCATGCCCTTTCCTTCTTCTTCTCGTCCTTTCCTCGGGTTGGTTGAAGGCTGCTGTCAGGCTGCCCCCCCCACGCCCCCCCCAGTTTTCTTTCTTCCTTTCGCCGTCGCCAACTTGTGGGACCCCAGCAGTCCCAGCATCACGGTCCGTCAACGTCAATGCGGAAGGCACGAGTCTCGGCCGTTTGTACGCGATCCCAAAAATATCCTGGTGATAGGAGGAGGAGGGGGAGGAGTTCATGGTGATGATGGGTAGAGAGAGGCGGTGGAAGGAAGAGGTGATACGAAAGAAACTTCCTCGAAAACAATTGCAAGAGTCGGTTGGTCCTCGCCACAAGCAGAATGCTTTTATCTGGGCTTAAGAAAGCGATTCGCAAAGGCCACAAAAACTGCGGCGGACACGTATCTTGGATGGGTGGGGAGGGAGGGGGTGGGATTTGTGTGTGTGTGTGTGTGTGTGTGTGTGTGCGTGCGTGTGTGATGACGTGTACACGCATGTTCATCGCGCGACCTGAAGCCCTGTTCGTACGTAAAACGGCCATGTGTCAAGAGTGTTTCGCCTACGAGAAGCTGCCGTTCCAGCACCAGACGCAGCAGCACTCAAGAGGGCCAAAAACAAGCTTGAGGAAGGAGGAGAGGAGGGGGGGCGTGCCCCCTCCCCTTCCACACTGCTCTCCCTCAGGATATCCGTCAGAGCGCGGAGGAGGGTAAACTTTAACTGCGACTGGTTGGCAGCGAAAATTCTCGAGAGTTGAGTTATCACTCCGGTAGAGAGGGCCGGTAGTTGATGGGGAAATTTTGACCTCTCGCCCCCCCCCGTCGTCATCGTACTAATATCTGCACAGAGGGTGAGGATAGGATTCAGCAGTTTCTCGTGTGCGCTGCTACTGCTGCTACTGCTGCTGGCCTGCGGCTGCATTTGCTCTTTGCGGTGCTTCTTCCGCTCCGCTTCCCCTTCCCTTAGCGATTTCTCCAGACGCGCGAGGAGGATGGAGAGTAGTGAGAGATGGTAGAGAATAGGGGGGGGGGGAGAAGAGGATGCTTCAGCTTGCGGACTTTGAGGAGTCGCGGTCTTCTTCGTCTCCAGATCGTTGCCCTTATTCACCATAGTATTTTGCTGTGCTAGCATAGCGAGGGAGAGGCTGAGGCGAATCGCGTCTTCTACGATCGGAGCGCTCGTTTCCGCTAACAAAACAGCAGGAGAGGAGGCCGCGGAGGAGAAATAAATGTAAAACTGTGGGTGACCTCCACTCTATGTGTCAGCGGTGTTTACGCGCACGTGTATGTGTGTGTGTGTGTGTAGCACAGGCGAATCTAGGCGGTTATTCACAAAAAAAAAAACACAAATATATATCATTAGGTTTCTAAATCACAGTGCGATGTGACGGCGTAAAGCCCCCTACCTTCTTGCATGTTGGAGAGGTGGGTTAACAGTGATGGCAGGGCGGGAAGATATCTGGGCAGTATAGTCTCGTCAGCAGCCAAGGTGGAGAGAATGTTGATGCTTAGAGACGCATACGCGCTGGGACGGCCACCCTGCGGCAAATGTGGAGATGACGATAATGATGATGATGATGAATTATGATCATGATTATGAGGAGGAGGAGAAGGAGCATGAGGAGGAGGAGGAGGAAGAGGAGGAGGAGGAGGAGGAGGAGGAGGAGGAGGAGGAGGAGGAGGAGAAAGATATAGACAATGATAACAGGGCAGATGGTCACGATCATAGCGACAAGCGCTAACAGTATCGAACGCATATACACAGACGCCAGACAAACAAATTAGCGTGAAACGTAAAGAGCTTCAAAAACTACGCACTCCTTTGGCGCCCTTGCTGCCCTTCGTCAGCAGTAATCGAAGCAGAAACTTCGTGCCAACAGCATCAGCAATGGGAGAGAGGGACGATAGCAAGCGCTCGCCTTTCGCTTCCTGTTTGACACCGGCAGTGGATGCTGAATTAGGTTTGGCTTTCTACGATTACATAGCTCTTCTGGCTACAATTCTCTCGCGGAAGAAGCCTTCTGAATGCTCAATTGCGCGCCACGATTCATGACATCGCCAAACCATCCATCGCCGTCCCTGCGGCTACAACTAGTCGACCTTTAGATGCTTCGAGACAAGGAGGAGCCCTGCAAACTTCTCTTCGTCTGTTTTCTTTCGCAGCAGCGAGAGGCATGCCGACAGGCCCGTCGACGATGAGACCTATTGTGGAAGCCCAAAATTCAATCAGATGCCAATTTTCGAACCAGCATGCGGGCGGGCGGGGGGTGCGGGTCAATGCGTGTTGGCGCTGGTGTTGGACCTCCTCGGAAGGCTTTCCGGCAGCCATTCGAGAATGCCGATGCGAAGAGGGTGACGTTTTGACACCGCGACAACATATTTTAGGCCTAAAATACTCAAATAGGCTTTCTTGGCTCAGACGCAGGCTACGATGCCGAAATCTATCTCGGTATCGCTTGATTTTACCTGAATTCGCCTGCGTTTTCAGGTGAATTTAGCTTACGGAGAAATTCCAGAACGGGAACGAGTGCGGTCCACGGCTCCCCTCCTCGCCTGCCCCTCCCAACCATGAAGTCCATCCCCACCGGAACAGCCTCCGCGCGGAGGTTGAAGACCGGTGTGCGGGATATACGCCTTCCTGGGAGGCGGCGGGGGGCGGCGGCAGCGGTCCCAATCTCCTCCAGCTCTAAGATCACGATCTGCTCGTCCTGCAACCAGGAGAGGGCGAAGTACACCTGCCCGAAGTGCCACGCAGTCTCCTGCTCGCTCAAGTGCTACCGCGCTCATGACGGGAAGTGCACGGAGCCGTTCTACCAGGAGCAGGTGCAGAAAGAGCTTGCGTACGCGAAGCCCTCCAAGGCCGATAAGGAGAAGGCGGTGGCCGCTCTCAAGCGAGATCTCGAAGCCAAAGCAGCTGACGATCCATTGCCCGTGCCTCCTGAAGGCCCGGCAGTGATCCGGAGAGCGAATGCAGACCCTAATAGAGAGGATGACGAGCAGGAGGTAGACGAGGAGCATGAGCGGCTTCTGCGCCTCTTCCAGCAGATGGCGGTCTCCGGCAAGTTTGACCCGAAAAGGCTCGACGCTCAGACGGAGAAGAAGTTCCGAAAGATGGCTGCGGATGGGCGCTTGGCAGACTTGTTCAAGCCCTGGGATCCATGGTGGTGTCCTCCCCCCTCGCCTGGTGATGATAAAGAGAGGCAGAAGAAGGACTATGAGATCCATGGGTGGAGGGCCTTGGCACCGATGGCTCCCAAGGTCGACGACTTGGAGGCGTGGCCGCACAAAGGTTTTGTTTTAGTAACTGTAGCACTATGATGCGATTTGATGTCAATGCTTTAGTTCTCTTCGTTTCTCTGGTGTCTCCCCCCTCCCTCTGGATGCGCTTCCAACGTGTTCTATCGAGTCGGGGGAGAGGGGCATCGTCTACTCGATGCGCCTCAAATAACCCCTGGCATTGACAATCGAACGTTTTACGTATAGCGATCATCCTAGATGAAAGATTGGGTGTGTTTTGGGTGGCTGGTCTCGGCCCTCTGTTCTCATGGCAACGTGTCCAGCTTGCTCTACTCAACAACCATACAGCACATTATCACCAATGTTAGCTAGTCAGGAATTCGATCACGGAGTTTACATGCTAATGCATGCGTGAGCTCGTTTTTCTTCCGCACGTTCCGATTCTTCCATACTCCTCCTCCTCCTCCTCCCTTGGTCCTTTACCATGGCTTTCTGCTAAGTGGAAAGCGTCCGCATTGATTCATTATTGATCGATCGACCCTGACTCATATCTTCTCCTTCTCTTTCCAATATCGTAATCCCCCCCCCCCCCCCCTGCCACCCTTTAGGTTTAAGCGCGTCAGTCCCAAAGCCCCGTATCCTATCCGTGGGGGTAGTCAATACTTACGGCGAGGGAAATGGCAGCAGCACCAAGCGCGAGTTGTCTGCGGTTGACATTCCTTCACTCCGCTACTTACGCGCCCCCACCCCCACCGCCATTGACCCGCGCACGAAGAGGCTGAAGCTGCTTCCAAACCTGGTTGAGCTTCTCTTCACGTACGCATTCACCAAGCGGCTGTACAACGGCGAGTGGGAGGAGGACAGGAAAGGGGCGGGCAGCGTGGTCTTCACCGTCTCCGACGTGTTGGACAAGTCCGCGGTGCTTCCCAGCGTGGGCGCAGCGATTCGAAAGGGCCTCGAGAATGCTGAGAGAGTGGCCGGAGTCACGCACGCCTTTGCTGTGGAGGCGGTCCGAGATACGGCGAGGATGCTGTTCTACCATACGCTCTCGGTAGTGTGAGTGAGATGAGTTTTTTTCCCCCTTGCCTATGTTCCTGTACTTTGAAAGTAGCAGTAGCAGTGTGGGGGATGTGTGTGTGTGTGTGTGTGTGTGTGTGTGTTTGTGTGTGTGTGAGAGAAAGAGAGAGAGAGCTTATATTTTTACTAACCCTTGTTTTTAAATGTGTCCCTTCATCATACTCTTGCCGTCGTATGTAGCTACGCGCCCTGGCCGATTTCCAATGCTTTCTCGAGACACTCGCCGAGGAGCTTCGAGAGGATAGGAGGCAGCAACGCCTCACCCTCCAAAAACGCCAGCAGCAGCAGCAGCAAGCACGTGGTATCGAGAACCCCCAGACAGTGAAGTCAGCAGCAAAGGGGGAGGTTGATAACTGCAACGATAACGACAAGGATGAGTTCCCAAAAACAACAGCTAAGGGGGGGGGGGGCAGGGGTAGTGGCAGCAGCCAGGAGGAAAGAACCGTGGTGCTCTCCCAGCTCCCGGAGAAAACGGCGACGATGGCGGAGATCAAGGCCGCTAAGGACAAAGCGATCCGCCTAACCTCGACGGCCACGGCGGCATCGAAGAAAGAGGCAAAGAAGACGAAACCGAATTCCGGAAATCTCTTCGGTTCAGCTGCTACCGATGCTGCTGCCGCGCCCTCGCCTAATGCTGCTGAGGGTGGTGGTGACAAAACCCAAGGTAGCTCGAAACCAGGAGCTCGCCCCCCCCCTTCCGAGTTCGCAGCAGCAGAGCACACTGCGGACACGCACTGCTATGAATTTCCTTCCTCGAAGACAGAGAACGGCGGCGTAAAAGGAGGCACTACAGCTGCAGGCGCGAACGACAACAACGGCGATAGCAAGAGGAAGGGGGCCACGCCAACGAAGGCTGGAACAAATGCAAGCGGCCACGCCAAGGCTAGCAATGAAAAGAACTCGAAACCGATCACAGCGGAAGAAGGCGGCAGTAGTGGGAAGCAGAAGAACTCGAAAGGGTTGGCGAGGGGAAGGAAGAGCAAGAAGAAAAGTGGGAGCGCTAGCCGGGGAGGCGGGCGCGCGAAGGTGGCAAGGGCGGCCAAAAAGCTTTGTTATTTTTGCGCCATCGTAAACGAAGTTGTGCAGGAAGAGACGCTGAGGGCTCTTGGCAATGACGTTGGCAGACTTTGGTGCGAGAGGATGCGGAGAATGGAAGAGACCAAAGCCGTCGCCCCAGTTGTAGCAGCAGCTCTGGAGCCTAGTAAAAGCTGATGGCAGAGAGGCAGTAACTGAGGTATCTCCCTCACCTCTCCCCGACTGATGAATTATGGCACTGTCGATGAGAGAGAGAGAGGGGGGTGGTGGGGGGGTGGAGAGCGCAAAGCTGTCGAAATATCATAGTTCAGCTTTTGCTGTTTTAACAGAGGATATTTGTATATTGGAAGTTGGAAGTAATATCACCAGAAAGAGGAAGCAGCCACCTGCAGCAGCACCAGTACTAGCAGACTAGCAGTACTCTGAGCAGTATGGCGTTGGATCGAGTCCTCTCGTGCTCTAGTGCTGCTGGTTGCTATTATTGCTGCATGGGTGCTGCGCTAGATTTATCAGCAGAGGTGTGCAGAAGATGCATTCACCGTTTTAATGTAGCCCACAGAAGATTGAGCAAATGGTTCTTGTGGAGTTCGTAGTAGTAGTCGTCGTCATTAAATCTATTGTTAGAATAAATTTGTAACCAAAAACATAGAAATTGTCAGTAATAAAGCTAGAAAGCAACTTTATCACAATGTGTTCTAGCAGTCTAGCTAGCTAGCAGTGCTAGAGTGTTATGAATGCGCATGCATCGCTAGATCGCTCTGGCAGTGCAGCATCTAGCTAGCTAGGCTGTGTATGTGATCGTCTAGCTCTAGAATTAGCTAGCCTGGTAGCGCTAGAGCGCTAACTAGATATATTACATAGCATGTCTGTCATATCTAGATTGAACTTATCATCTAGCTAAATAAGATAGATCGCATAGCGCATGAGCATGCTATAAGCATGTCTAGCTACCTAGCTAGCTAGGTGCGTGCATGCTCGCAGTCTAGCTAGCTAGCAGTGCTAGTGGCCTCGATGCGATAGCCCCTCAATTTTGCAAAATAAATTAGCAATGCAACATTGCATGCGCGACATTGCGCTGGTATCCAAAAGCTGCTGTGCTACCCTAACATGTCACTGCGCCTAACGCACATGATACTATAGGCATACACGAGCTGGGAAATAATGATTGCATTGATTTGAGACGGATGCAGTGATGCAGTGATGTCATTAAATCGCTTCAGCAATTGGTTATTATTATAGCATCTGCACAAACTACGTACACGACGCTTGGACACACATATGGTACATGAAACAGCACCGCTAGTACTTGCATGAGCAACATGAATATTAACCGGCAGCCTTGACATTAGAGCTCTATATTCATAACATACTGTCCCCTAATACAGCGGGGACCTCTTCATGTCCGCAGAGGCGATTGGATTGCTTTGGAACTTGTTACTATTTTTGCCAGCACGCCTCATCTCTGCGCTAGAAGCCATTGGGCTGGTTGCCGCTGAGGACGAGTCCGCAACTCCCAGGTTGTTCTTGGACCGGCCAAACTTCCCAGAAATGACGCCCAGATGGCCTAGCGAAGAGACTGATCGGTGTCCGCCAGCAGCGGGAAAACTTGGCCCAGAGCTTCGCGACATCTCCTGCTTCGACACGAGGTTGGATTCCGTCTCGGAGCGCTCTTTCTTCAGCTGTTGGTATACACGGAAGTTTCGTTTTGGGGGACGACGGGCAATGCGAGGAGAATCGGGTGTTCATTTTATGTTCGGTGATTTGAGTGATATGGTGGTATTATTGCGTGCTCGCCTACTACCGTTTGGACGGCCTTCATCAGCTTGTACCCGACGTATAGATAGACAAACCTGGTGACCACACGTTTCATTCTTCAACGTCAAACCACAGATTAGAATCGATTAGATACGCGTATCAGCACACACACACACACACACACACACACACACACACACACACATCCCAGCGTGTACTTTGTGAGTGACATGACAGCTACCTGAGTGTGATTACGATGATGAATGCTACGGCGAGAAGGCCTTCACCGAGTTCCACACATCTATTGAAACGGTCATCCTGCGATGAATGCACGTGTTGGAAAGAATAGTCGTTTGGGAGGAGCAGCGACAGCTAAAAAAATTCCGCGTTGTTATTTATTCATTATATCTACATTCTCATCCCTAGCATGGATCTCCTCGCATGTTGACTCAACGCTGGCAATGGCTCCGATGTAAGAGATGAAGAAGAAAATGATACTCCCAATCAGCCATACGAATAGCGTCACGATGTATCGCTTGCGGATTGCATAGGCCCCGTAGAATCCAACGATCGAGAAACCGAGGGAACAAACTGCGGTGCACACAAAAAAGTCCTTGGGGAGTTAAATAATTATAATTCACTGTATATTTAGCATATTTGTTCTTGTAAAGCACAGAACACTGCTCTGGTGTAGAGATTGTGTGCTTAGGACGTACTGTAGTAGAGAAGGGCAATGATCCCATAGTCAACGTAAATAGCACTCCTTAGGTAAGATTCAAAAAACATGACGGCCCATCAAAATCGTATTCCGAGATTCTTACGACTCTCTGCCTCTCTCCCTCTCTCTCTCTCTCTCTCTCTCTCTCTCTCTCTCTCTCTCTCTCTCTATGACGTACTCGTCCGTAATAAGTAGAGGAACGATCGCAATTCCCAGGATCGCAATAAGGATGTCGCACACACAGAACCAAAGCGTTAAGGTCCGCACTGATGATGATTATGATGATGATAATGATTATAATGAAGACAATGATGATGATGATGATGATGATGATGACAATCATATCAACGGGGAAATATAAAGTGAACATCGAAGGGGGAATCACGCTTACCAGGGCGGCCACAGCAACGACCCTTTGCCATCTTGCTTTCTCCGACGCGTGCTGCACTTTAACGGAATATTAATGTGGGCACGCGAGGCATTTTTCCTTTCGAATTAGGAAATAGAAAAAACAATGGCGTTTTTCCTCCGCGACAACTATTGTTAAAAAAACTACAACAAATACATTTCGTGGGAAGTAATGCGAAAAGCGAAAAGCGACAAGGAATTCTTTGAAGTTAGAATCCTTCCTTGCTTTCGAGAGGTCATTACAGGACCGATTTTTGCAGAAATCGCCTGCGTTTCTGAGCTTCTTACGAGATACCCAACTTTCCTCTTTTAGGGCATTGGCATCAGCTCCAACCGAGCGTACGCGCGCCCAGCACGCGTGTGCTGCCACCAAGTCGGAAGGAGTATTAGGCCGGTGAGAGTTTTATGCAGGCGATTCTAGGATGAATTCGTTGGTATAGAATCGTTGCAGCCGAAATAAACGAACAAAGAATGGCGTCCAGATTACCGGTTCGCTCTCTCCTCGTCGGTCTCTTCTGCTTGCTGCAGTGCGTTCCCATCTACGGTCAACCGCAGGCGCAATGCAACATACAAATGCTGCTCGTGATCGATGAATCTGGAAGCGTTGAAGATGACGGGTTTCAGGTTCACACTGCATCGTTTTTCCTTCTCATGCTGCCAGCTAAAATGTTATCAATACTATTACCATAACAATCGATCGAACCCTAAACCATTCCGCACGCAGGATCAGCTCAACTTTGGCGCGGAAGTGATTCGAAATACATTCAACGGGATCGACATGTGAGAGATATAACATTCTGAACTTGGTTGTGGTGCATTGGAGAAGCCTGATGTAGCAGCGAACTATCATTTACATTTGGCTAAATGTATCATTACTGCCATCCCCCCCCCTCCACAGCCGCCAGTTCGGCCTTTTCACCTTCGACTCGGTGCCACGCCTCCAGTTTCCATTTAACTTCACGAGCGATGGGCTTGGCTTGGCAGATCAGGTGCAAGTCTTGCAGCGCGATGGAGGCGGCGGCACCAGGATAGATCTGGCTTTGCAGCAAGGTGAAAGATATAGGCGAACAATGAGTTTCATGCGATTTTCATCATGCTCACCCATGCCGAACCATCCCTACTCCCCTAACCAATTCTACTCAGCAATCGAGCTGTTCAGCGATCCGACCCTCCCGAACGATGAGCCCAGGACTCTTGTCCTCCTGAGGTAGATAGATACATCTCATGCCTCCTACACGCAGTAGCAATCAATAATACACATCAAAGCGTGTTCTTTCTCTGTCTACCACGGCTTTACCAAAATAATGTTGATTGCTGAATTTACATGTTATTTTCAGTGATGGAGGGGGGGATGCTGGAACCCAGGCCGCCCAAAACCTTGCAGCCCAGCAGCTGAGGGATAGCGGTGTGTTGATCTTCGGAATCTTCATAGGGTAAGCCATCGAACATATTGGGGGGCAGGGAGGAGGGGGGGTGGATTCTCTATAACCTTCATAGAACTTATATTTTTTATCATTGTCTATTAGGAATGACCCTGACGGCATTGCGCAGCTCGCGCAAATCGCCTCTCAGCCAACCTCCACGTTCTCATTTGCCGTAGCCCTTGACTTCGATTTTGGGAATATCGCCCAGATCATAGCCGATCAGAGGTAGTAAGAGAGCCGTGGGAGTAGCTATGAGTGCAAACTCTCTTGTGGTAACGCGGAACGAGAGTTAAGAGAAGCTTGGAAGTTACCAAAACAACATGCCACCCACAGGATCGACGTGAAAACACACGTCGAAAACATTATCGTCATTTCTCGTCATTCTCCCTTTTCCGTTAGTTCTTGGTTCTCCAGGAGGACTATTTGTTATCACAGCCCTTTCTGTGGAAAGTACTAATGCTGTGTGTGTGTGTGTGTATTCTGCTGCTCTTGGATAGCTGCATCAACGCGACAAGCCTTAGTGAAGTTTGCGGTGTAGGCGACACTGTAATCAGAGTTAATGGCAGGTGAGAGCTGCAACCCATTGTCTCCCCTCTACCCCTTATCCCCACGTGCAGCAATGTTGTCGTATTTGTTGAAAATAAACTTAGCAAAATGTAATTGAATTTCATCAGAAGTATTGAAAGCTTTTTTATTTATCCCTCAACACGGCTAATTTGTCGCTTAATGGACGACAATCTTCTATATACCATTTGAAAACCTGACCAATTTGTCTCTCCGCCCCTCCCCCTTCTCCCCATCTACCTGCTTCTGACCCAACCAGCAACTTGGATGGCGACGATTTGCTCCGATGCCAATTTACATTCGACGACGGAGAAAGCTTTGTAAGTGTGCACTCGACCCCCCCCCCTCCCATCTACTTTAACCTTCACGTTGTCTATTTTATTTGCAGAACACCCCTTAAATAACCATTCATCGTCATCGTCATCATCATCGTCGTCATTATCATCATCATCATCGTCATCATCATCATCACAAAACAATTGCAGGTGGTCCCTGCCGACCCCATCAGCGGCGAGGCGATCAGATGCCAGCGCCCCAGCAACACATCGAGGACAGGAAACGCTCTGGTGGAGGTAAGCAGAGATGGGAGGAGCTTTGCCGGAGGGCTGAACTTCCGTTTCGTCAACAACGCGAGCAACTGCGTGAATATCACCGCCATCAGCGTCAACTGTGGAACGGGAGATACTGAAATCATTGTCAACGGCAGGTATAGCCGAGAAGGGGAAGGGCGGGAGGCGGGAGGGGAGGGGGGTGGGTGTGTTATTGTAAATACAAACTATCGATGCTAGTCGATGCGAACTGCATTGCACTTACAATATTTTCGACTTACTCAAGATATTTGCTGATATTCTTCCCCCCCCATTCACCTATCCTCTTCACCATGATCATGAACCAACCTCTGGATAGCCTAAGCCTCAACGGGGACGAGATGCTGCAGTGCCGCTACACGTTCGAAGACAACGGCGAGACCTTCGTAAGTGCATGTCACCAAGCCATCAGCTCTAATATGCGGAAAGAGGAGAGACTATTAACAATTAAGAATCGTCATATACTCTCCTTCGATTTTTATCGACAAATCCTCTTGAACTTTCTCTCCATCCCCCCCCCCCCCCTTTCCTCCCTCACACAGATCAGCGAAGCCAACGCTCTAACTGAAAGCTCCTTACGATGCCGCTCCGCCAACGTCACTCGAACAGGAAATGCACGTGTCGCTGTAAGCGTTGACAATGGAGTAAGTTTCTCTGGGGGGGATGGCTCTTCAATCGGGCCGATCTTCCGTTTCGTCAGCGATATCAACGACTGCTTTGATCCGATGTAGGCATTTTGCTCCTCCTACATGTACGAATATATTTAATTGGTTGATTGTGATTTTTGTTTTGGATTTTGTTGTTGTTACCAATTGATACAGCCCTGACGTGCGAGCTGCTTTTGCTCTCTATGGCGCCGTCATTCCTGCGCTCCTGCTCTTGAGGTAGAAAGACATTTTTTTTTTATCGTTTCTACGATTTAAAATGTTTTTCGAACGCTGTTGTGTAATGGTCATAATCATTGTCGTGTTTGCATGTAGCCTTCTTGCTCTCTTGGACTACAAACCCGCACTGTTGAAGAAGAAGAAGGTAGAGATATGATGCAGCTGCTACCACTCCCTCGAATTTGTGGAAGGGATCATCGTCATCGTCATCGTCATCGTCATCATCATCATCATTCTTCCTTTGTCCAGGTGGCACCGCCCCCACCCGTGCCGACACCCGTCTCGGCTGCAGCAGCGGAACATCCCGTCGAGCCGGCCTTTAACAAGAAAAAATGGAAAGGTGAGAATAGAGCTAGTTTGGGCCTTCGAAGAAGATATGGACGAGGGCTCGCAATACTACAACTACTAATAATTATAAGAAGAAGAATAAGAATAATGATGATAGTAACATCTAGAATAGGCGATGTTTTGAAAGAGAGTACCCTTCGCCCCCCTGTTTCTAATATTTCCCCCTTATTATTCGCCCCCTTTCTTAGAGGTGAATGCAGGTGGCTACTTATGGGCTAGGAGTGGGGGAGGCACAGCTCCGATGAGGGTAAAAAATGTCACTATTCTACCTCTTCCCCATCGTCAACATACATATTCTTGCATTGATTACTGTACTTCATCAAGAACTCAGCTTTGCACTTCATAGAAACAGTTAAATATATTGGCGTAATATTAAATATAAATATATTATATGTGCAAGTATGAAAGTTGAAGTATTATCGTACGATGGGTAGGTAAATTGGGCAGGCGTCGCTCCTCCTATGGCGCCACGAGACCAAGGTTTTCCGTTCTACATTACTCGCATGTCATCAAAATGTCATCTTATGATCGTCGTCGCAAGATGTTTCCTTTCAACGGATAGTGTGTGTGTGTGCGCGTGTGTGTGTGTGTGTGTTTTTGTGTGCGGATTCATGGAATATATTTTAATTAATAATTTTCCTCTCTACAAATCTATGTTTTCGGTTCATCTGTGAAACTAAACTCGTCCCTTCACTTATCATTTTCTCGCTGTTACCTATCGTCCGCAGACGGACGCGGGGAGAAGGTCAAGGTGTGGGACTTCGACACCGCCTTCCAGGAGGGCGCGGCGCCGGGCGAGAAGGGCGTGGTGAAGGAAGAGGACAAGAGCGCCCTGGACGATGTCGTAGAGGAAGTGTGCTGCTGCTGCTGTGCCTTCGAGAAGCCCAAGAAGGCCAGCGGTGTAGAGAAGAAAGAATCAGTGTGATGGCAATGATTACTTCCATGTTCCAGCGCAAGGAGGAGAAGGTGGGCCAGCAGCCCGCATTCCTTGATGCTGGAACCATGAGGAACACCCTAGTAGAAAGAGCTTTCGAAGTGCATTGTGCATTGCGACACCACAGACATGCATGCGTGCCGTATAACCCTTCAAATGGGAAAAAAATGTTATCACAAATTAACATCAGCGAGACAAAAATACTGCACAAATTGTCATTCTTCGTGCACAAAACATCAATTGAGAGAAATGCGGTTCATCCAATCTAGCAACACTAGAATACGCTCCAGTATGTCTGTGGCTTTTTGCGTGCACGACAACAGCATCTTATTGGGTTGGTGGCCGTCGGTTCTAGGGTTTCCAGCATGACCTAGCTGCTAGTTCAGTGGTCTAGCTAGCTAGCTAGTGGTGTTGCGACCATTCTAAGCATTCCAGCATCACAGAAGTCAGTTTTCAATGAAGTCAAGCTCTCTAGCTCTCTAGATCTACTAGCTAAGCAGGCTGGCCAGCAGCTAGGTCCAGCTAGCTGCACTGCTAGCTAGCTAGCTAGCTAGACTTGTCTGGTTGGAACCTAGCTAGGGTTCTGGAGTGGCTCCAGAACTGTGCTCACAACGTTTCTGGAGAACAACCAGGGAAGTCTTCGATGACTTTTCAACAAAGCTAGAAAGCTGGAAAGCCAGCTAGCTAACAAGAGATAGCTGTGAAAGTTTGCATCTCCAGATCGGCGACAATTTCAAGAAGCACCCGCAACCCGATCCAGCCGAGCGATCTCCCGATGTCTCGATTGAGGTCTTCTGCTAGCCTGGTCTTGCACACACACACACACACACACACACACACTCACACGCTCTAGCGCTCTGCAGCTGAACAAGACAGCACGTCCAGCTAGCCAGACCTGGAGGCGTGCGTCATTGCCAGATCTAGAGTTGATGCGATCGGACAGCTGGGTAGTCAGATGACAACGGAGATGCAGTATGTCCTAGTAAACGTATCACTACATGATGAATATTCTTTGGTACGCGACGCAGCCGTTGATGCGATCAGACAGCTGGGTAGTCAGATGGCAACGGAGACGCAATCGGCTCTAGTAAACGTATTACTATGTGATAAAAGTTACAGTGTACGCAAAGCAGCCGTTGATGCGATCGGACAGCTGGGTAGTCAGATGATGATGGAGATGCGGTCTGTCATAGTGAACGTGTCGTTACATCATAAAAACTTTCGGGTACGCGACGCAGCCGTTGATGTGATTGAACAGCTGGATAAATGGATGAAAACGAAGTCGCGATTGACCCTATTGAGCTTAGCACTACAAAACCACACAGAAGGTACATTTAGAAGGGCTGCGATTGCACACATCATCAAATCAATGCTACTCTCAGAAGATCGACTTGTCATTGAGGAGAAGAAAATATTTCTGTACCAACAAATGGGCAGAGAATCCGTTGGTGGTACCTCCAAAGAGGCCATTTACACACTGAAGTTAGAATTTGAAGCGCAGAGGGATCTTGTTATGAGTTGTTAGTGACACTGTTCGGCGTAATTTTCATGAGATTGCAACTGTTCATCTCAAATCACAGCGAAAACTGAATGTTGTCATCTTGAAGATCTTTCAAATGGTGTAGCATCCATCACATTGCCATGATTCCGTTCATTGTGTGGCAATTGTCAACACTCATCAGTTTTTGGTACCTAGCATCTACGAATGCACTCACGTCGGACGTATGGGTCCAAATTTGGAGATGAACAACAGGAATGATGATCTGATGAGGAACAAATTGAAAATCGACCCCATGCATGCTAGCATGGCCACGCTAGCAAGAGCCATGCATGTAGACCCTGTTTCTGTGGTCATCAATTTGGCAACGTTGTCCAACCTGATGGCTGATGCATGTCGCTCTGCCAGTTCAGCAACAGTGCAAAAGATTTTGAAATTTCACAAAAATGCATGAGATGCACTGCTAGACTGTTAGACTGCTGTGCTGTGAACACTGCAGATGCAATGGGCATTGCTAGATTGTGCAACAATTTGGCAATGGCTAGATGGGAAGTTGTTTGCGGTCTGTGCTAGCTAGCTAGCCATGGCTGTTGTGGTGTCCATGTCAATGAGACTAGCTAGCTAGATCTAGAGATGAGCATCCTAGGATGGCTAGATGGACATGCTAGCATGCTTCCCTGATGCCAACCTTCGTCATTGCCAAACCACGTGCAACAACCAGCAAGTCGAACAAGCTAGCAAGCTGAACCTGCTAGCCTGGTGAACAATCTAGCAATGCGGTTGCAGGCGGCTAGGCGGCCAGCATTTCTAGATTTGTTTGCAAGGCATTTTCTTGGAGTTCTGAAAATGGTCCATCACATGCATCCAGCCGCCAGCCAGTAGCCAGGCTCTAGAGGCTAGCATGCTAGCATGGCCCAATGTTGGCAGGGCCCCCTGCTAGCCTGCTAGCCAGCATGCAGATCTTGACGTGCAGCTGCGTCTAGTCTAGTGGTGCGAGTGAATGCATGTCTAGATGTGTGCGACTGCACGCTTTGATGTTACAGTTGGATCGTCACCCAGTGACTCATTCAATGGTCTAGCAGTGGTGGCACAAATGTGCGCACGCACTAGCTTAGCTAGTGCAGTCTAGAAGTTCCTCTGTAGCCAGACCTCGCTTGAAAATTTTCTAGACTCATGCATCATGCACACAGCGATGCATCTAGACATGCACATTCAGACTCCTCTACACATGTGTGCGTAGCCTGCATTAGGCACAAACAAAGCACACATGCACGTGCAGCGCAGATCGAATGCACAATGCACATTTGTACGTAGCTACAGTGCACGTAGCGATCTAGCGATGCACACATGTAAACAAAAACGCGTTCATTGTGGCAAAATGATGTACTAATTTGTGTGAGAAGCACATTGCTAGATTGCTAGAAAGCACAATGTGATCACCATCATTTTTGTTTTCGCTGCACAGTTACATTTCCACCATCATCGCCATCTGCTACGGATGCTCACTGTTTCTTCATATTTATTGCTTTCATTATTCCATCCACCAATCTCTGTCTACTTGGGCACTAATTCTTTCTTTCATTTCTACCATCCACCACCATCGTCCAGCTCGACGCCTTTACCATCTTCCCTCACTATTGTAATTGCAGCTGAAACATCAGCTGTCTCGCTGCCACCATGCGTGCCCGATTCTCTACCACTATGTAATAGCGTGAATCTACGCTGAAAAGGATTTTTTTCATGCAGCTCTGATAGCCTTCTCTTCGATGCAGAAGGGCTGGTCTTTTTCGCCTCTTCTTCACTTAACGCAGATGAAATATGAAATAAAAAGCCTTGGCCACCGCTGTCACTTCCTCCTCCTCCTCCTCCTCCTCCTCCTCCTCCTCCTCCTCCTCGTCCTCCTACACGCTTACCAACTCTTGTTTTCTTCGTCTCTCTCCTGTCGTCTTTTCCTGCTCTACCTGCACAAAGAGCGCGTGCTGTTCTCTCTTCCGCGTTTCTGCATCTGTCTTCTGTACTTTCTTCGTCGCTAATAATGTACAAATCATCCTTCCCATTCTCCTTCTTCTTGCACTGCTGCTCGTGCTGCTGCTGCGTGAGCATTACCCTCTCGAGATGGAGATTGATGCATGCATCCCACTGCTGGGCCTCTCTATAGCTCCTCGTGAAAAGACGCCATCTCCTCCCTGCGGATGTGATCTGAAGGCACGCGTACTTATCCTCTCCCTTAATAATGCGGCTACCATCGTGAGATTCTTTCCTACCACGCGTTTTCCCCAGCTTCTCACTGCTTCTATTTCCTCCTTTCTCACCGATGCTAGTCTTCATGCTCATCGTCGCGCCCAACGGCCTCCTACCACTATTCTCAGGAAAGCGGCGCCGCATCACCATCGCCTTTACGCGGGCGACATGTAGCAGCTGCAGTTTGCTTGCATTCGTATCGTGCTGCCTTTGGTTGCTGCCTGTGTTCTTTGAAACAGCGTCTATGTGCTGGTGGAGGATGTCTTTCTCGGTATTGTCGTGATCATCATCGCCCTCATCGTCGTCATCGTTATCATTGCCAGTAGCACCTCTCCCTCGACTCAAGAGCGGCAAGGTCTGCAATGGGGGACTTCCTGAGTCGAAGGCTCTCTTGGAGGTGTACAGCTCCAAGCTGTGGAAGCGGAGCACCTGTGGTACGGATATATCGAGTGTTGGATTAAGAGGTGGGTGATGGTGATTATGGTTCGAAAACAAATGATGTATTTACTCATAGATCTCCCCTCTCTCTCTCTCACTCACTCTCTCTCTCAGACACGCGCATATATATATATATATATATATATATATATATAATATGTATTATTAATATCGCACTCTTTCTCCACCCCCCCCTCCCCGTCTCGCTTCCTCTCTCGCCTCGAGCCAAAGATACAACCATAAAAGTAAAAGCTACCGAACCCCTTCCCCACATCTTCACTGTCCGCACCCATGCATGTGCCCCCACATACCAACGACACGTCACACCACGAGGAAAAAGGATTATGAATGGAATTGCACAACAATAACAACAACAGCACGACTCGCAGGACCAAGTATCGGAGCTGCTCCCCTGGAAGCGCCCCTGTGATGAAGCGAAGGATGCTGTTGATGCTCTTGCCCGCGCGACGGCTGATGCCTCTACCAGAGGCAGTGCTGCGGCTATCGGGATCATCATCATCGCCAATAGGAACTAAGCTAACGCTGCCCGCAAATACCACCCTCTTCTTCGAAGCATACCATGATGACGGTGATGACGACGATGAGGGGGGGGGGAAGGAGGATGACATCTGATGCGAATGGCCGCCTCCTCCCACGCTTTCCTTCTCCTTCTTCCTCTTCTCCTTCTTTTTCTTCCCCTTCTTCTCTTTCTTAGCTTCCTTCTCTGCCGCTGTTTGGCTGCTTGTAGGGATGGGAGGAGGCGTTGAGCTTGGTGCTGTTGGAGACTTGACTCGGGAATGAGGATGATCATGTCTGGACTTCTGTTCCTGCATCGCCCCCCCCTCTTCTCCCCCCCCCTCTTCTTTCTCTTGCTGCTTAAATTCCAGTTTTTTCATGTTGTGATCTATGCTTTCTTGCGCCACCTCCTCCGCCCCCCTCCAGGCCGTCGTTTTTATCTTCTTCTCTTCGTCGCGGTTGCGGTTTATTTCCTGCCTGGGAGGAGATGCTTCACCACTACCACCAGCGCCATCAGAAGTAACATTCTCTTCGCCGGCGACGTCGTCATTACCGTTAATATCGGTTTTTACCGGGTCCGCTTCCCCCTTCTGCTGTCGCTTGGAGTTTGTTTGGGGGGAGCTAGTCCTATTCACATTCTCCATTGAAAGCAGCTTCCGAAGCTGGGTCTTAAGCGACTTAATCTGGCGGCTCTGAGCGCGAATCTGAAGAGGTGGAGGAGGAGGAGGAGGACGATGAGAAGGAGAACGATAAGGAGGACGATGAGGAGGAGGCGGAGGGGTTAGTAGAAGCGAGTGGCCTCTCAAACTAAAAACTTCTAAATAGCTGTAGTCGTACCTGCGCAGTACGGTCATAGAGCATGTCGTCGTATCGGCGCTGCATACGCACCAATATCTCAGTAACATCTGCTTGCCGCTGCTTCTCCTCCTCCTCATCCTCCTCCTCCTTTTTCTCATCCTCCTCCTTCTGCTGCTGCAGTTTCACTTGCAGTTGTCGTTGACTTTCATTCTGCTCAGGCGTGTAGCTCGCACATTTCACGCTCTGCCCCCACCCCTTCCCACCCTCTCTCTTTCTCTCCATGGTGGATTGAAGGGGTGAGGGCTTGTCGCAAGCTAGTTCTTCAACAGCATCTATCTTGCCCTCCGTGTTCTTGAGCATCATCGTTGTTCTTGTCGTCCTTGTCGCATCCTGTTCTCTGTTATCACCAGCCTGCTTTCCCTCCCCATCCCTCCGCTTTCCTGATCTCTCCAACTCCTCGCTATTATCTTGAAGCAGCTTCTCGTGACTCTTGCCCCTCCCCTCCTCAGCTGATACGCCATCGTCTGCTAAAGAAGAAGCTGTCACGATTTTGGATGTCGCAGGATCATTCGTGGAAGTATCTTTCCTCCTCAACTTCCTCTTCAGCTCCCTCATGCGCTCGGAGGCCTTCTTGAGGAGCAGCGACGATGTGCGTGCCTTTCCCCTGAGCTGGCGGATGGTTCTTTCGTCTTTCTGCTGCTGCGCCACAAACTCGATCAGTGCGGCCCTGACGAGGCGACGAATCAACATCATCAACAACAACTATAATAACAATGACGACGATGACGACGACGATGACGACGACGATGACGACGACGATGACGAACGCTAGCATCAAGATTGTGGTTGCGAATTTGGTGCGCATGTTCATATTCCCCGACTCTCTTCGCTGAGATATTGGTAGAGGGCAGTGGGGATCGGCCGGAGACTTTTTCCTCCTCCGAGGGACAATAAATCTTGATCTTATACGATAACTAGCATGGATGTGTGCGCCGGTGAATCGCTAAGGCGAGGTCATATGAATAACATTGCAATGGCGCGTGACAGGGTTGCTATCATCAGGAACAGCCGATCCACGAATTATTCCTCCTTCACTAGGTATGTTAATATTTCAATACTATTACTTCTCATCCGTGAGTAGCTTGCTCCGCGCAACGACGTTAGTGAGGTGCTCGATCGTGAGGTCCTTGGCGCGGACGCTATTCAGCAGCATTTCGTTGACGAAGAGCACGTCGGTGAGACGATCATCGAGGCCAGAGATCTTTGTCGCCGCTTTGGTTAGCAGTTTGGACTTGGCCTCTAGCTGCCATTGTAGCTTCGCCGCGGAGGGGCGGGGCTATATAGTAGGATGATACGTGTGCTTTGTGTGCGTTGTGTGCGTGATGATGATGAATGACGATACAGAAGGGGTTTGATTCTGGCCTGCTTTACTCCGAAGAAGAAATATTAACGGACGGTATAAGGCCGTGTCGACGCTGGACGGAAAGACATCGCTGTTTTCACCCTATAATCTAATTTAATGACCCTCACTGGCTAATTGACCTTCGATGCTGCCAAGGCACTCGAGCTGCTGTTCTCGCTTCGCCCTCTTTTCCCGCACACATCTGGAACATCTGTAAGATTCTGCAAGTCTCGGGACAGTTCTAAGATCTTCTATCGATCCCGGGTGCTGCTGCTCGGTGTGGTTACTTCAGCAGCAGCAGCAGCTTTCCCTTCCTCCCTCTCCTGCAGGTGCGGGAGGATGGCAGGTAGCTTGTGTAAGAAAGAAGGCGGGAGAGAGCGTTTGAGCTATCATGACATCAATAATATAGGCAATATATATAACCTGCTCGTCAATATCTTCCGCGGGTTCTTCGGCCTCTTTGCTGCTGCTTCCCTCGTCCTTCCCCTCCTCTTCAGTTCGGATACCATCGATTTCTCGTTTGAGCCACTGATCGTAAAGGGGGGGGGGGTTAGAAAAATCGGTATATTATAAATTATATATATATATATATATATATATATACATATATTACACACCGACGATTTGACTCTAGTAAGAGATTGGACACGACGACGATGATGGTGTCAGTAATGCGGATTTTCATCCTCAACCGCTTCTCTATTCTCTCGCCTCTAACCAACTCGTTCATTCCAACTTCGCGAAAGAATGTATGCGGGCAAAGGTTCATGTTGCTGCTATCTATCTTCGTGTCTATCTTCGTTTTCTATCTTCGTGTCTATCTACGGAGACTAACAAACGTACGAAAGCTGTAAGGACGGGGTCGCAGTGATCGCCATGCAATCGATCCAACAGCGACTTCAGAAGAAGATCCCTGATTGTTGATGATGATTCATTGAATATACTGAAGAAATACACACGTGTCGGTTGCATCGGGTCTCGTATCTGGCCACCTTTTCCTTGTTCCTGCTCTCTGCACAGCAATCTTCTCCATGGCTTTGTAGATATCAAAGAATTACCATAAAAAGACAATCCGTGCCTCTCTCTCTCTCCCTATTTCTCTCTCTCTCTCTCTCTCTCTCGCTCGCTCGCTCGCTCGCTCCACCGCGCCCTTACAATGTATATGTGTTCGAAGTGACTGCTATCACCCGTGCGTAAATGGGATTTCCTTGCTGCCAACTCAACCTCCAAGTGAAACTTCTCGCCTTCTCAAACATATACAGAGGAAAAGGAGTGCTAAGGCGATGCTGGTTGCTTACGATGAAAGTAGCGAAACGAGAAGACATTTATGCGAAGACATGACTCGGGGCGATTTTTAATCCTACTTTTAGTGATGTAGAAGCGGTCTTGAAGTCTCTGAAACTCCTCTTTGGTGAGCTCAAGGCTCCCGGAAAGGCTGCTCATGGACATCACAACAACAGCAATGAGTTTCCGCCAAACAAACAAGACAATATCGTGGTTACTGGAAGCAAGAAAAAGGGAAGGGGGTCGGGGATACGGAGGATAATTCGGATCTGTGCGATCGCGGGTAGAAGAGGGAGGGAGAGAGAGAGAGAGAGAGAGAGAGAGAGAGAGAGAGAGATGTCCTTCCTTTATTCGTGTGTGTGTGATGCATTTGGGGTGGACGACTCTTTCGGAAGTGCATTTGGGTCATCAGCAGACAGCTTTGAATCCTCTCGCTTTAAATCTTTATCCTTCTCAGTCGAGCCTGGTGCGCTGGGGATGATGGCGTCACCTGCACTCTATTAAAGCACCGTAGAACATCAGATCGAGGCAAAGGCAACTCGCGCATTTCCCATTCGCACCCGTCGTAGCTCCCGTGCTCTTATGCATACATGTGGGCTGCTACCTTGGCAACGTCAAGAATCCATCGGCCAGCTCCAGCTACATCCAAGCCCTGCATGTAGAGGGGAGGGAGGAGGCACGATTCGGAAGAAAGGCTGCTCGAGCGTCGCGATTCGATTCAGACAAAGCTTTTAATATTTCCTCTTGGAAAAGAACAAAAATCGCTGGTAGTTTATACCTACGACATCCTACGAATAATAATTACTTAAAAATTCACCTGTCCCATCGCCGATAAAGAAGCTAGCTCGGGAAGAATGTGTCTTACCTGGCGACTCGGCAAGCACCTGCCTGCCAGAGCATCGTTGCAACCGAGCAGAAAGGACGGCATTAAGGACGATAAAAGGGGGGGGGGGGGTTCATTGGCTCTGGGCTCATTATCCAAGGACATAGTCGAAGAGTTTACATTCATCTGGTCGCTCGAGCCGAACTTTCCCCCCTCCCCTCCTTGAGGCTGCGTGATGCCTGTGCTTTCCTCAGAGGCCACCAAGCAGGTCACCCACTCCCTAATTCGAGCACTCGTCCACCCCTTTCTCGTACACAGAGATTGATGTTCAGCATGTGTACCATAAGGTTTTATCAGGAAGTGTAGCTGGCATAAGTGCCACGATCGTCGTGCATCCACTGGACACCATTCGCACGCGTTTGCAGGTAATTGACGACTTTCGAACAATTCTGACGCAGGACGATGATGTAGCACTTAACGATGCAGACAGCTGAAGTATCGGGCGCTAAGTACTCCGGAGCTTTGGATTGTGCGGGTTCGATTAACCACTAGAAACGAAAACACCATGTCTGTGTGCACGCTGCCTTTGCCCAACCTTACTTTTACAAATCGAAAATCCAGTGAAGACGCTGAGATACGAGGGATGGAAAGCCTTGTAAGTCTCGCACCCATATCACAACGCCAGTACCGATTCGCGCCGAGCGATTGATTACGTTATTAAGGCCTTTTTTTTTATGGTAAAGGTACAAGGGAATATGGTCGCCATTGATGGCTCAAGCGGTCTATAAAGCTGTGATTTTTACGACGTACAATGGCGTCAAGCGTGCCTTGGATAGGCCTTTCTCATCTATTCCTTCTTCTTCCTCAAAAATCGGTAACACGAACCATATGACCTCTCGGTACGGTGCGCGCGTAAGAATGGCTCCTGTCAGAAAACGGAAGGCGCGCTGGGATTGGGCAGATAATGCTAGCCGGGGCCGTCGCTGGCGGAGTCAATTCGTTCGTTGTGACTCCGGTAGAGCTGATCCGCAACAACCTGGTAAGAAGAGGATGAAATGATTGCCACCTTTCGCCAAGCCCTTCTTTCGGTCAGTGGGTGAGCTCAAAGAAGTGGCCGCTTCATGTTGTTATTGTTGTTGTTGTTCTTGTTGTTGTTGTTTGTCAGATGGTTCAGTACGATAGCAAGATATCCAGGGACAAGCAATCAGGCAAGGGCTCCTTCAAGCCCAGGGGTGATGTTGACATTGCCCGTGATGTGATCAGGCAGCGCGGAATCATGGTCGGTTGGGAGAGAAAACTGCCTCAAATCAACACACCACTCTCTTTCCCTGTAACAACTGAGAAGTCCAGCTTTTTCTCTGTTTTGGTAGGGCATGTGGCGAGGTATACTTCCTACGTTCCTGAGAGACTCTATAGGAGTCGCCGCATGGTTCGGTAAGCATACAAACTTCGGCGAAAACTACCATGGGAAGGCGGGGATATATATATATATATATATATATATATATATCATCGAGAGTAATGAAGGCTTTTGATTCTTAGGGTTCTTCGAGATGACACATCGGCACGTCTGCCCGCAAATAGGCCTGACGGGCACGCTAGGACTCATGCTTTCAGGCATTGCCGGTGGAATTGGTTTCTGGGTAGTTGCGTTCCCGCTAGATACGATCAAATCGATGGTATGTGACTCCTCGATCTACACTCACACCTGCCTCCTCCCCCACACACCATTAGACGTATATGACCATTCACTCCGTACAAGATATTCAGTTGTTGACGGTGAGAAAATGTGGCGGGGGGAAACATCAGGTGCAAGTGGACTCTTCCAGCGCGGGCTCGACGATGACAGTGCTGAGAACTCTTTTGCTGCAGAAAAATGGACTCGTTACTCTTTACCGAGGCATTGGAATTGCAGGTATCAGCCCTTTCAGACGTCAATACTGTTGTTGATCATGAGATATGATTAGCACATCATCAACTTGTGACGTCAACCTCCCCCCCCGTACAAGAATAGTGGGAGAATAACCGACCATTTACTCCAAACTTACATTCACAATGTCTCTGTAGTCTCAAACGCTGTTATACTGTGTGCTTCATGCATGTGTTGCTTAGTGATACGAGGAATTCCTGCATCTGGGATAACATTTACGGTCCAAAGGAAAATTAGAGAAGCCCTTGGCTGACGACTGATGATGATTCTATGGTCTCCGGTATATTTTTTCATCTCTTCAATTTCATCATCACATAATATCAAAATTTTATTGCGTGTATGCGACTACTGCATGTGTGACGTGTGCACGTGCATGTACCTTGGCGAAGAAAATGATAGCACGACTACATAGTCGAAGTCGCGCACTGTGTGTACGTGCAGAAACACCTTGGCGGGCTTCATGAGAAGCAGAATTGCATTTGTGCAGCACACGACATGCGAACATGGGCGAGTAGGCAAAAAAGATCACATAATCTTGCATGTGTGATACTGCTACGTACGTGGGTTTACAATTATTACTGCAGGAAGTTCCGCACCAACTTAGCACATGTACGTGTTTCTAGGTTTGTTATCTCGCGCACATGCATGCACGTTCGTGTGGTACACGCTAGCACGCTTACCGTTCTAGGTGCATCACTTATTTGACACGGCATCAGCAGTGCACATCATGCCATAGCAATCCGTACAACTGCAATGTTGACGATCATCATTAGATCAGATGTACCGAGCTCCATTGTCGTACTTCGGCCACGTAAGCCCTCCCGGTACATCTAGCCACCAAACGCTATGTTTCGCTCGCTCATGATAGTGTAGCATCTCATTTCCTATTTTTGTTTCTACGTTCGCTTTGATGAACGAAGACATCTATTGACAACGTGAATAAGGCAAGATGGCCTCGAGATTATTCAGGTGGTCATCGCTGGCACTCAACAACCACACGAGAAAACTGGAGGCAAAATAAGGAGGTGAGCCTTCCGTCGTCGACTCGTATGCAAACGCATCTTTAGACGAACGCGAATATAAAGCGCTAGGTATGGACAGCAGCCTCAGTAGGCGCCACTTCTCTTCTTCAGGATGTACTGACTGTGGAAGAAAGCCGCAAACATAGCCAGGTACACGCCGTACATTAAGATTCCATGCAACTCGGAGGCAAGCGTCCCATAACATGGTGTGTCGGTTAGTTGACGGGCGTAGACTGCGTACACAAAGGCGATGAGGCACAGCACAAACTGGAGAATCTGAGTGCTGGTCATGTACTGACGGAGCCATGCGTTGCCCTTGGGGTAGGCGAAGTAGGCGTACATGACCGTGTGAACGAAGCAGTTGAGACCTCCGGAAAGGATCTCACTGTTGATGTTAGCCTCAAGAGAATGCCAAACGAGAGACATCGTGGTGAGGTGGTGGACTTTGTGCAGCATGATCACTTTCTTCTTCGCTAGGATGAGGAAGAAGGTGTCAAAGAACTCCAGCATCTTCGACAGGTAGAAGATGTACATTGTCCATACGACAAAGCCGGGTTGGTTCTCATTAATCGGTCGGCGGCACCCAAACCTGATAGCAACCCGCGCAGACACAAAAACACACACAAAAATACACATTAACCAAACTGGAAGTCACAAGCAAGATAAAGTTGGGATTGGTCGGCATAGAGAATGATTATGAGATGAATAGTGTGAGAAAAGTATTCAAATTACGCGTATAAAGACTCGAAGCGCGAGTCCATGATTCCTCCGACAATAAGCCCAGTAAGCATAAGAGCCGATAGAACAGCCAGGAAACAGTTGTGAGCTTTGCGCATAGCTGGGAGCCAGCCGGGAATGGTCGTACGCGAAGCCTAAAGCACAAAATTTCCCATTCTTAGGAAAATAATTGCCGAAAATGTTCAATGGGTTGCTGCTCAGAAGCGTTTCACCTACCGCATACTTCTGGACTGCAAACAGGCAGCAGACGTAGACAACGTGGACAACGAAGAGAAATTGCAGACTAGAGCAGTTCGTCACCCCGCTGTTCCAAGTGAAGGTTTTGATTGAATTTATCAGAGCCATGGGGGAATACCCCGAACTTATGAAGTTCTGCGGAGAGAAAGGTTGTTCAAATAAGTCAGATTCGTGTGCCATGGGCTGGTGGTGGCTCGATTTATGTTGGCGCTATCAATCCAGTTTTTGTGGAATGTACGAACACAACCTTTATGGTCTCCGAATTGAACATTAGCGCGGAGGCTAAAACTCCGATGATAGCGAAGTACAAAGCGTAGAGCTCATCATCAGAACAAGGAGCCTTATCTGTCTCCACCTGAAGAATAACCAGATCATCCCCTGAAAAAATCACATGAGATGTATCATTCTACCTTTGGTCGCTTATTTTGTCCAGCCATGGTCAATTTCTTCAGTCCTAAGAGTTTATTCTGAGTTCAGCACCCGTTTCGGTGTGTGACTGTGTTTTTTGTTGGGGTAGGGACGGGGAAATGGCAGCCTGAGTGCGTCGACGCAGCGGGGAAAATTAGTTACCGGAGTCCACGATCTGCGACAACGATTACGACTTGTCGCATTTTAAATATGACCCATTTTCCACCTAGAATTTGATTGAAGTTGCCCCCAGCGAATGCCGTAGTCTTGTGCAGGTAAGCCGTTTTCACACTGATTGTGATGATGATGTTGTTGTCGCAGAGAGGCAATGCCTTCTGATTCACCAGGTCGATCTTTTGGGTTGAATGCATCAGTTACACTTGCGGGCTTGCTCCTTGACGACCTCACAGAACGGCTGAGACAGCGTGGTTGTGGCGTCCAGTTTGCCAACACTCGTAGACCAGGTCTCTTCTTTGCAGACGACATCGCTCTGGTTGCTGCCACTCCTCTAGACATCAAGCTAGCTCTTGAAGTGACGACTCAATGGTGCAGAGAATGGAGACTCAAGGCCAACGGAGACAAGTCTGGCATCATGATTGTCGGGTCTTCTGTTCTCAAACAGGAGTGTTCACGATGTGAGTTCAGATGTTGTGGGGAATTGATGCGCGTGGTGAACCAACATCGACACTTGGGAATCACCTTCCAAAGCTCCTTGTCGTTCCACACACACATCATGGACACTGTGAAAGTGGCGAAGCGAGCTTCCGGCAGGCTCAAGTGCAGCTTTGCTGGGCGTTCAGGCCTCCGACCCAGAACACGGATCCATCTTTGGAATGCTCTCGTGCGCCCCACTCTTGAATGTGGCATGGGTCCAATTTGTCCCGTTTTGCCTCAATGTCTCAAAAACCGGCCACAGAGTGTCCAGACTCAGTTCCTCAGAGAGACGTCGACTCTTCGATCGTGCCCATGGCCAACCACTGTGCTTCCTGTTGTCTGAATGTGGCCAGGAAGATTCACAGGCCCGCTGGGACAAGTCTCTCATGAGCCTCCTGAGCAGGATGCGTCAGCAACCTGATGAATCCATGACAAAGGATCTTCTGCATCTGTCCCTGGATCAGGCTGATGCTCTGTGCTCAAGTTGGGGTCACAACGTCAGGTCTGTTCTTCACCGTGTCACTGGCTGTGACCAATCTGCCTGTGGCTTGGACCTGTCAGTCAACTTGGACCAGTCCCATCCAAAACTGGTTGGTGTTGACCTCAATCGCAGAGTCAGGGCTCATCTGTCCACCAATGGCAACTTGTGTCGCAGCTTTCATTCGTTCGTCAAACCCGACACCCCAATTTGCAAATCCAGAGCCTGGGCGAGGAGCCACATTGGAAGGCCAGCTTCCAGATTGTTTGAGTGTCATTTTGATGATTGGCATGACAATTCAGGTGTGTTGCTCAAACTTCAGCTCCGCGCTGGGACTTGCGAAACTGAGGAGCACAGGGCCAAAGTTTGCAACTTGCCCCCCTCTTTCTCGGCGCATCCTCTTTGCAATGCTGAAGTTGTTCAAAGTGTCAACCACCTCATCCATCATTGCACTCACTTGAATGCAGAGAGATGCAAGCTTCTCTCGCACATGAGATCAGCTCTGAGTTCAGCTTCTTCCCTCCACTCTTCATTCTTTGACGCTCCAGACTCCTCCAAAACCAAAATTCTGCTGGGGGCCCCCTCAGATGATCCAATCGTGGATCGTCACATGGACATGGCCTTCAGGAAGTTTTTGCTCAGAGTGGAGGTCTTGCGCCGTCAGAATTTTGCTGCCAATGTCATTGCTTCTCAATGACCAAGTCATGCCATTTTGGCAAACCAGCTGGTTGATTTGCTAGTCACAGTCCTCACTGAAACCAGTTCGAGGCACTGCACTTTGCACGCTGCAAGTGTCTTGCAACACTTTGGAAGTGCAGTTTTTCATCATTTTTTCATTGTTTCCTTGCCGTGCAACGTTTTGGAAGTGCAGTTCACCATCATTGTTCATTGTTGCCGTGGATCACCGTGCTGCATTGGCCTTCAGGAAGTTCGCAGTTTCGCACATTGCAAGTGTCATGCTGCACTTTGGAAACGTCAGTTCATTGTGCAATTTTGATCAATGCTTTGTTCATCTTCATCATCTTCATCTTCATCTTCATCCATCAAAGTTTCTTTCTTTCTTTGTTGGTCAAGAATGGATGCATTGCATCTTCATCACATTGCCGCAAGTCGCACTGCTTGTGAGCAGCCATCACACCGATTTTCAAGTCATGCTGGTTTTGCCAATCAGTCTAGCAGTCCTCGCTGTGTTCAGCTCGAGGCACTGCGCTTCATGCTTTGCAAGGGTCATGCAATGCTTTGGAAATGTGTTCCATCATCACATTTCTTTCCATTTTCTTTCTGGCCTTTCCTGACTAGCTGAGTGTGAAATCGACAACTTCACACATTCATTTGTTCATTCATTCATTCACTTCTAGTCCAACTGTTTCCCTCATTCGTGAGGCCATTCGCACCAGGTTGCGTCGTCAGTGGGGATGGACATTGTGGTGGCAGCAGTAGCAGTAGTTGTTGTTGTTGCAGTGGCAGTGGAACATGAGAAGACATGAGTTTTGACATCTCTGATGAACACAACTAAGTTTTCCTCCTGCCTTGATTTGTCCTCCTCCCCCCACAGGCAACTGTTCTAGCCATGTGCGTTGGCAGCGCCAATGGCACGTCTTGGTCAAACGTTGAAGAAAACACGAATCTTGAATCTTGTTGCAGGGAGGGTGCTGTGCTAGTGTGGGGTGAGCATTTCCTTTGATCCTTTCGTCGGCTGATGAACCGTTGGAAACGCTCTTCACTCGTTTGCTCGTTCGAACACACGTGTTGACTGCACCCGCACTTGAGTTCACGTTCACTTTGCATGTGTTCACACCTCGACATCGATTCATGTAGCGTTGTGAAGTGGCAGCGTCAAATGAACGATCAATTGAATTATAGACACGTAATATCATATATATGCTATTACTATGTCTATTATTTGAACTCTGTTCAGTCAATTGCACGCTGGCTCAGATGCATGCATCACGTTGTCACAATTGCATGGGATTGATTCCCATGCGTCAAAAGTTCCTGGCACGCTTGCGCACATGCATGCAGCTGCGTTCACAATGCGATCAAACACATGGTCATGTGCACATACGAACATGTAAAAAAAGAGTATTTTTGCAGACATTCTGCTTGGACGCATTTTTCACTTTTGCACACATTGCATGCGCGCACGCATCTTTAGTAGGTTGCACAATTTCTCTCCATTGCGTCCGCAGGTTTTGTTCAAATGTCTATTTATATGAATGTTTGGCAGTGCCAAATATGCATAGATCCTTGATCTAGTGTACTATGCTATGCAAACTTGATCAAATGGGGCTGTGCCATCGACACGTCAACGCTTCTGGGGCCATGTTCATTGCCTTTGCCAAGGACAACGACATTGACCGGCGCGCGCTTCTTGATGTAGACCTTTGTTGGTTGATCCACCGCGTAAAACTCCCCATCCACCTGAAAGGTGGTAACGATCGGGACATCTCTCTGGAAAGTAATCGTGGGAAGTTGGTACTGCCCAAGAACGCAAGGTTCCGTGATTGTTCCGTCCAGCGCGGCCATAGAGATCGGGTTTTTGAACGCGAGGCCTTCGATGTAGCCATCGCTGAAGTCAGGCTGCGACGGAATGCTCCTGGGGGCGGGCCACTTGTGCTGTCCACCTGCGATACACTCCACATTCATGAAGGTTAGACTACGGTAGTCATTTCGGCTCTCCGGCTCACATGGATATTGTCCCACCCCCGCACTGACATTGGATCTGAAAGCCCTTCGATGGTGATGGTGGGTACTCACGTCTTCATCGTACACCTCTGAGACGTATCCGTTGAGTGGCTGGTATTCAATAGGAAAATCGGGGGACTTCTTCCTTTTCTTATAATATTTGGCGCCGATTATCC
Organism: Bigelowiella natans CCMP2755; assembly: GCA_000320545.1. Classification (NCBI taxonomy): domain Eukaryota; phylum Cercozoa; class Chlorarachniophyceae; genus Bigelowiella; species Bigelowiella natans. The sequence goes on along the minus strand of ADNK01002785.1, from coordinate 16,671 downwards.
CATACTGTAACTTGTTCTTATTGGGTGTGGTGCTCTCCTGATGCCGTCGCCACTTCTCAAACTCGAGCCCTATTAAGCTGTCGAAGCCAACTGATCCATAGTTGCCAAGGGTTTGCTCGAACTTGACGCAGTTTTTCTTGTCATTGAGGTACTTCTTGCAACGGAAGCCCATTGGCACCAAGTTGTCGCCCGAACCATCGAGCTCCATTATGTTTCCGAGGGCCGATTTGTGAATGGGTGCGGTTTCATCGTATCCCTTTGCCTCCACAGTGAAGGTCCAAAGATCGAACGGCTTGACTGAGGCCTGAATGAATTTTTTAGCAATCTCTAGAACCCCAGCAACGGTGGTAATATCGTGGCCCAAGCCCATCGCTGCCTTCAACCCACCGACAGTTCCTGCTCCTGAGCATACCTTCTTTCCCTCAGGAGTGTTGAGCTGTCGCGAGAGGTCGTTTCCGGTTCCGAAGGGAATAACGCCGATTGGGACGTGCACGGAATGGGCTCCCACCGTTAAGTGATCCATCAACCATGTAACTGTACCGTCGCCCCCCCCCGCGACCGCGCGGGCTCTAACAGTCTTTGCTCTCGATCCCACTTTCTTGATAAACATATTCATGTACGAGTCGCAAGTTGCTCTGCACTCATCGGAGCAGACCCCCTCATTGTCCTTACTCTTGATGTAGAGAAGAATGTTCTTACCGGCGTCCCTTTCGCATTTATCAAGCATGTTGAAGAATGCGATTCCAAATCTCGTTCTGCTCGTGGCCGCAGCCTCCAGCCAGCGAAATTGAAAGTGCTCTACGTCTGCGCTTACTTTGCCCTTCATGTTCAACTCTAGCAGCTGTTGCCCGGCATGCCCCCCGCTCTTATGATTCACGAAGAGAAAAATAACATCTTGCACCTAATATATATGTATAAAATATGTTTGATTTGGGCTATCACATATTAGTGCAGCGCACTTCGCAATTACCAGGTTGCGGAATTGGCTTGATTTTTCCTTGTTCTCGGAGGCGTACCATGCCCCGTCTTGGCTGACGACAAACTTGGTGGCGTCGCTGTGCTTGAAAACCTAACGGCGGAACATTTCCTTTTCACTCTGTTCACATACTTGGAGCTATTTGGAACATACGTCTGTATGCGTTTACGCTGAAATGAACATAGAGAACTGGGGGATACACATGGCGAAGAAAGACAATACTGAAGTCACACAAACCTTATCCGGGAGGAAAGACTCCTGCGGAAAGGGGTTCAACTGCATCACTTCAGTCAAGGGAGGCCCACGTCTCCTCATTCCATAGCTTCTTGGTAGCAGAACCGCGTTCTCATACGAAGGCGGTATCATACTCTCTGATGAATATGACGCGTTAGTGTATGGGAAACGAGTAGATACGCCCATGAAATTCTCACGAACCTAAAATCCTTTGCCGCTCCTCTACCGGGTATTCCTCCTCGTCCTCGGTGCCATTCTTGGCCAGCAACGACTGATGACGACTTAATCCCCCACTAGACACCTCCAGCGAAGCAGATGAGGTGCTAGCATCATAGGCGGCTCCGCCATTCGCAAGGAGAAGCAGGCAACCAAGGCGTAGAGCTCCAGGAAGCATGATTGAATGTGATGTTCGATCCGAGGATGGAGTTTGAATATTTGAATTTTTGATACCGGTAGATGTACGTTTCTGGCAGTTTTTTTGCGTTTCCCGGTACGACAACAGATGAGATGTCGCTCAAAGTCATGTCGCAGGGTAAAAATCCCACTGCCGCCAGGGGCTAAAATCACTGGAGAGATACTTGGAAAAGTTGCACGTACGACAAGGATTTAACAGAAACCAATCACAAATTGCACTGCGTTTTCCTGGAGAAGAACCGGAATCCTCGTGCCTGCCGCATGGCTTCCGAGCGTTCCTCCTACGTGAGGAATCTCTTGTTCGTGATCTTCCTTGGTGCCACGCTTGCCTCCGACTACCTCTGCGAGGATGGTCGAGAAGTCAGTCCTGATATGGAGGCTCAATGCTTGGACATGCACATCGAGCAGAGCGAATACGGAAGCGCCGAGGAGGCGTTCGAGTCTGCAACGGAACGTGTGGTCTTGCCCACTCTCCAGCTTGCCACAATGGTGAGGAGCCTTTTTGACTTTCGACTTTCGATTTTTCCCCCAGCGAAAGTTAAGACTGAAGGCTGCGCAGACGGGGGTTGCTCCCCTTTCACTCGAAAGATCTCGTTGCACCCTGGCAAAAGAAGAACCGATTGAATTGACTAATTGCATACCTACTAACTCCCTCCAGGGGGGGGGAGGGGCAGGGGCAGGGGCGGGGTGATCCTTAACACAGCTAGCCGACGGGATTGAACCTAGAAGACATTTCTCTAATTTGTCATCTTCCCCATGTACAGGACTTTGAAGAGCTCTATCGAGATAAGGCGGACGTCCGAGCAGGCCCTGCTCGCACGCGGCAACTGCATGTCATCCAGCGCATCTCTTGGAGGCCTGAGAAGGAGAACGTCGACCGCATGGGACTCACCGGCTTGTTCAGGACGGGGAGTAATTTCGGCTACATTCGGTATTCTATCAGTGTAATCAGCAGCGGTAGCTGTGCGAACAAGACTTCGTCGGCAGCGTTGGAGACCACGTCTATGGTCTCTGTGAAGCTGTTGAGGCAGGGCATAGCGTCAGGAAATCTAAACTTCGCTGCAACAACTGCGCCTGTGGAGGAGTGGGAGACGGGGGATAAGAAGGTGAAAAATAAAAACAAAGTAATGGATGGGGAGGGACAGGAAACAAGACGGGAGATATCGTTTTCCACTCATTCTCGAAGGACGATTGCCCCTGGTATTGCAGCGCCGTTATGCACCAGTGGCACCATGGAGAGTCTTTTCCGGAAAATACAGGATTCTCTGTTCCATGATACAGTCGAATTTTCAAACTTTGAGGGCACCTTAGACTTCGCCTTGTTCACGCATCAAGGGTAAAACACTTGCGTCCACCTGGATGCAAGCACGACTGCGCCTATGCTATGATCCTGCACGATTTTCAATTCATCATTCCATCCACATTATATATTTGGTGCGTGAAAAGAGCCTTTGAACGTCGAGTTATGTTGTGCAATGCGCCCTCTAGTTCTCACTCTCTCTCTCTCTCTCTCTCTCTCTCTCTGTGTGTGTGTGTATGTGTGTGTGCGGTGTAAGCAAAACATCGTTAGTCTCATTTCTTCCGTACAAACAACTCCATGTAGGAAGAGGGTGCGCGAGCCCCGCGTACCCTTCGAGGTACAACTGGTCCCATCGGAGGCCTTGATGAGCAGAAAACATGAGGGGAGCAGCAAGGAAGGCGACGGCGAGAAGGCAGTAGTCGGATACATAGAAGCTCTTCTCGGGAAGTACGAAAACAGCAAGCTGTTCGATGTTTATGCGATTTCGAAACCCAAAGAACAACGGAAGTACCACGGGGGGGAAGGTGGTGAAGATGATGCCAATGGCGAGCACGAGCATGACTACTGCGTATCCACGTTCCAAAGAGCTGCTCTGCAAAAGGTCCTCAATGACCCAGTCTGCGGCTGGGTGAAAATAGGTCAAATCGACGCTCTTGAGCGTCCTACAATTAGCAGGTTAGGCCTGGTCATCAAACGCGAATGAGAGGGAGGGGGTTAACAGATACTAAAATAAGATGTGGAAGGTTGAGATTTCTGTTTCTCTTAATAATACTAATTAACTCTCTCATCATCATGATTATGACCACCACCACCCTCATCATCATCATCATCATCATCATCAATCATCATCGTTGTCGTTGTCGTCGTCATCGTCGTCATCATCAGTTCCATTACCACAATAAGCATGATCGCAGTATCTGATGCACACCCCTCAGCTTCGGCGACACACTGCAGTTCCCACCCTCGCGATTTAGTCGCGACTTGCAGCTAGAAGGTGCCAAGGACTGGATGCATTTCCTCGGACAGCAATCCTCTCATAGATCGCAACTTTCGCCCCCACCCTCCCTACTCGTTCACGCTGCTAAGGCTGCTCTTGGGTACGGATACCTGGTATTCACCTCTCTAGCTAGCTTCTTCCATGGAATGGGTGTCTTTTATGGCCTCATAGATCCCCCGCCAAATGAAGGAGCGGGAGACGGCGATGAGGGGGGGGGTGGAGGAATCGAGGCCTGCCCGTACATGAATGCCCTAAAAGCCATGAGAGAAGGCGTTTTTGGTAAGGAGAAGGAAGAGGAGGGAGAAGTCAGCAGCGATCATAAGCTACCGGATGATCATCCTGCAGTAGAAGGCAGCAAAGAGGATTGCCCATACTTATCGACTCTAAAAAAGCAGAAAGCTGAGGAGGGGGGCCAGCAGGAGTCCTAGTTTAGTATGAGGGAACCGATGCATGAGTGTGCCGCAAGCTCAAGATGATATGCATGCTGTACTCATCGGCAATGCGATGCTCTGTAGATCATATTTTTCCGGCATCATTTGCCGCAGCAAAGAGGACATGTGTAGAGTTTCGCGCGCACATTGCGCTATTGTCGATCTTGTATTCGTCAAAATATTATACTTAGCAAGAATATTAATAAAATGCAATGTACGTATGGTTTGGGATCGCTAGCTATTAGAGGCTTAGTCTGGCGCCTGAAACTGCGGCTCCATCGTGGATATATATATCGTAATAATGTGTGTATCTATCTCTCTACATATTTGATGCTTGCATGTGTAAAGCATAATGTTTAGCTACGTGCACTGACATCTGGGCTACAAAGCTAGCTGTGCAGAGCGCACGTGCGGCGGTACGATGCTTGCTAACTTAGCAATATGCATGCGTTTACTTCGTACAATATATAAGATAAGAATGATTGATCGCAGCAGTCTGCGTCTCAGATGAAGCACATCGACTTTATTAGAGAAGCGACATATCGTGCGTGCGGTGTGATGGAATTAGGAATCTCCACCCCAATAGGATTGGTTAACGACCAAATCTATCCCTGCCATAGCCCTTCGCGGAACCTGTGGCATTAATTCAAAATACTTTGGACAATGCATTGCACTAAGTATCTCTAACTCTAAATACGAAACGTAAATGAGTGTTTTTGGCGGTCAATATCCATTTCAACCCTCGAAAACGCACTGGTTATGCTTTTTTGAAGAGTGTGAAGTATGAATCATATTTAAAAGTCAGAATCTTGAATGTGAAATAAGAGCGCGAATAAATGCACTCGCACAATGTAATTCGTTCTTTTTGAAACGTTCGGACTATCTGAAAGGTATTTTGTAAGTATTCTACCTCCGAGAGGCTTCCATAGTTCTCATTTGTCGGTGTACTCATCACCAACTCTTTTGGATTTGTTGATCGTTCATTATATCTGCGGACGATGTGAACACCAGGCCATGCCTCCCTGAATATCACCACGCTCTCAATCAGCAGTGATAATTTTACTCAAGGCACATCCCAATAAACATAAACATATAGACGCTCTCATACACTAAACATGACATAAATATATGCATAATGAAATATATATAAATATTATATATATATATATATATATATATATATATATATATATATATATATATATATATATATATATATATATATATATATATATATATATGTTTGTGTGTGTGTGTGTGTGTGTGTAAGTGTGTGTATGAGTGTGAGGTACATATGCGACACCAAGATGCATTAACCTTGGAGCACTTGCGGAATACGGATCAGTCATGTGATAAGGATCGATTGAATGTAACGGATTTCGAGTCCAATTCGTTTTGTCAGCGCCGTCGGTAGGAAATTGGTAAGGGGTGCTCCTCCTTTCCGCTGGTGGAGGTTTACTGCCGAAGGTCTGTCTTCCATATGTGAACAGATCCACTCCATGCTGATTTGATGCATAATTTTACTTATTCAACCCAAATATGTCTCAGAAATTATAGAGTACCAGCATTATCCATAGGAAAGGAAGACTAAGGGACATGCTTCGCTTCCTGGCACAAGATTCAAGCCCGGCAGGCCATGAATCGGAGAGGAGAGGGGAGGGATTCAAAGCCGGGCAGGACTTTTTGTTTCAAAAAATTCAACTTTCTATGCACGCATTTCCAAAGAATTCACCTGTAAATGCCCAAATAAACACCGAAAAAGTGGCCATTCGTTAACAAGCGACAAGAAACCAGGTGAATCTGCTCATTTTACAGGAATGTACCAAGTCGTATGATGAAAGCCGCATATATTTGTCGACTTAGCCGAGGGAATAAGAGAGCTGCGACACCGACAGATGTAATGAGAACTGAGCTGTGAATGTTATCACACGTACGAAAAGTAGTCGTTGCTATTTTTACCTTTCGGCTCGGTCAAATTCTTGTCGTTCTCCCTCGTTCCCCTCGCTATCGTTTCGGATTTGTCTATGTAACATTCCTCTCCCGGTTGTTGCAACTCACCGATGCGTTTTTCAAGCATGCGACATCTTTTCACCCACCGTTTCGGGAAGAAATGCAGTGGGTTTTCTCCGCAGAACAAGGCGACACCAAATACCAATGGTGTGGCCCCTCGTACTTGCGGCCCTATTGACCCCGTGCAAAGCCACCCAATTCCACGCTAGCTGGATTAACTCTGATGCTCGGAGCTCAGCAGAATCCTTGACTGTGGTGTGGAAAGGAGAAACTGGTTGTATGAGTGCTCTCCAGGCAAGATTCTGTGCGGCGGCTGGTGGATCTCCGTGCGCGGTCGTTGAAGGTGTTATGCGCGAATCGGGGACCCAAAATGGGTCGCTTTGGCAGGCGACAGCGAATTCTTTGAAGCCTTCGACGCCTTATAAAATACAAGTAATGGAAAAAAGCGGCCAGTGGAGTAAGGAAGCGTTTGAAGTGAGAACAGCACCAAGTCCTACCGAGGAGGACCAGAGTTTTAGCTTCGTATTCGTAGGGGATACTGGACTAATTGGGAGAGATGACGGACTCACAAATGCTACGAAGCGAGTGATTTCCCTCATCGGTGATATGGATCCCCTCATGGTCCTCCTCGGAGGCGATATGGCGTACAGTGATAACGACCACCGCTTCTCCAATAGCGAGGACGGAATTGACTTTTTCTTCCAAGAGATCCAGACCTTCGCGAGAAAGACGGTCCTGATGCCTACATACGGCAATCATGAAAGATACGAGGGAATTGAATCGTGGAAGCAAAGATTTGCTCTACCAAAAGGCCTTGATGGTGACGACACGGGCGTCTTCTACTCCTTCACCGTCGGATCTGTCAGATTCATCTCTATCGCTGGGCCAAAATGCAAAAATGGGCTTGTGGACGGCAGTATTGATTGGATCAAAGATGAGTTGGTGGCTGCACAAAACGATCCGAACATTAAGTGGACGATACCTTACTTCCATGTGTCTCCTTTTGCCAACGGCCATAGCCATCCTTCGAACATGAATCTCAGGCAGGAGCTTTTGGAGATGTTTACGAGTCATGGCGTGCGCCTTGTTCTCAACGCGCACGATCAAAATTACGAGAGAACATACCCTGTTCTCCCCAACGACAGTTTGAAAGAGCATTATCAGTTTGCGATGGAGAAGCAGGACAACATCAAGTGCTACGATGAAAACACAGCTGGAACGATCTTCATCAAGGCTAGTCCGGGCGGCAAACTGAGCAACCATGGGGGAAGCTTCAGCAGGTTTCGAGGTAACCATCCTGGAGCTTATACGGCAGTTGGAGATGACCGCCACCATCACATCTTGAACGTTAAAGTGTCCAAGGACGGGAATGAACTCAGCATCAAGTGCATTGGAGTCAAGGATTCGAATGCTAAGGAGATTGTCGTTGACAGCTTCAGATATACCCTCAGCGAGAACTGCAGTGGCCGCTCCGAAACCCACTCATCAAAGAGAAAAATGGAAGTACTGAAGAAGCAGCGCGTCCTACAATATTGAACCAATCACGCTAACTATGACTGCCTAACTACAAGGCTCGTTCAAACCGAGGGTTGATACTTGTATGGTGGAACTAGTTAGTCGTCACGTACTCTATAAAATGCACATGTACAAAGCTATGTGTAGCATATATAAAGTGCTACTATACATTAGTGCACGCACGGTATCTTGCTATGCACATATACACATCTCCATATGCACCATCGAGACATCTAGCTTTTTTGGCAATACATGTATACTTCCTTATATATTGCATGTACGTACAGACGATGTACTAAGACATGCAAACACGAGCTTAGCTAATATTACGTTTGCGCTTGTTATTGTGGCTTATTATTATGTGTACTGTGCCATGCATAGCATCTAAACACGCTACACAATGCAATGCATGTACACATATTACGTACACACTCACACGCACACACACACACACACACACACACACGCACACGTGTACACATATATGCGCATGCATGCATGCACAAAATCTGCACATGCAAGCAGCATGACGTACACGCGTGCGTACGCAGTATAAACGTGATCAAGGTCGACAGCCAATGCTAGTTGTACACGTACACCGCCGCATCATGTACGCACGTGTTTAATTAGAGCACGACGATGAGCCCGACGTACAGAGTCGATGCTTGTTCGCGGATGCTGCATGCGCTATGGCGCGCACATCTGCTCGCTCTGCTGCCGCCCGCGTGCAAAAATGCGCAACCCGTGTCTAGATGTGGCCGCCATGACATGTAACAACACGCACAACGTCGAACATGCTTGCATGCTGTGCAGCGCTAGCTTTACCTACGTCATCACATGGACGAAATTTCTGTTTGGAATGGCACGTGAAGCGCTCTTATAGTCCAACCATTAGCCATGCTTAGCTGTAATGCTTACGCTATGAAGAGCAAGTATGCTATGTTGCACACCTGGCATCGTTAACTTGCCCACCTGCCCTTAACGCTGACTTGTTCATCTTCTCGCCCTCGATCCACCAAAAATTTGCGAAGGATCTTTTGTGACCTGTATCAATCAGAAAGTCTATGTTAGCCTCAACTACTCCAACTCTTCCCTCGTATCTTACCTTAAGATCGTTCAATTTCGATTTCTTTTTCTTGGTGGTTTTGCTTGGTGGGGAAGATTTTCCAAGATTTCCTTTGACGACTCCGTGGCCTTCGCATAGAAAAACCACGGCATACATATAATGAGTCTAACCTTCAGAGTAAATACCGCACACAAGCACGCCAAAATAAAATTAAGTACCCTTGTATGCAGGATATATTGGGGGAGGAAGTTTCTTTTGCACTGTCGAAACGCCAGTCCTGTCGCGAGGCAGCTTTGCTCTTTGGAAGCCCAAAGCCCTCGCTCTATCCTTGCCAGAAGTTTTGATTGGCCGAGGGCGCAGCATCGCCTTGCCCCCTGACGGTTTACTTTGCCCCCATTGTGGATCTTGCAGGATGGTTTGGTTGAAGTTGTCGACCTCGGTGTCATCCACCGTATCCTCGAGAATGCTGCTCTCAGGCGAGTAGGGGGATCTCGATTGTATTGGCTTGACAAAATGCGTTCTGCCGCCGCGAGCTCTGAGCCTCCGACGCCCTGCCCGACCCCCACGGGCTGCGGTAAGCCCACCTCGAAGAACAATCTTGCTTGTGTCGCCAAGTGAGGCTGTGGAAGTTGATGTGTCTTGGAAGTCGAATCCGCTAGAGACGTTGAGTTTTGAGGAGGGGCTTCCCCCACCACTCGCCAACTCGCTTTCGTTATCACCGCCTTCGTGATCTTGAGCACCATCCGCATCCATCTTTCTCTTAGAATCAGGAGCTTTATCTGTCTCTTGAATATTTGGATTTTTGCCGAATCCCAGTCCCATTCCCTCGGAGTCGGCAGTTGAGGGCTGCACCATCGCTACAGGCTGCTGCATGGAGTCGAGCATGCTGTTGTACTCTGTCCGTGTCATGTGCATCACATCGCCTGAGGAGGGTTCTGCACCAGCCTTTACTTGTCCAGTTGCAGAATCTCTTATGGTAACTCCAGATTGTAGCTCTATCACGTCCATGATCGGTGGCTCCGCGTCGACCTTCTCCAGGAACGAGTTCGCAGGTGTCTCCTTGCCCTTCGCTTTCTTTGACTTTTTCTTCTGTTTGCCTTTGGCGTTTTTCTTCTTGTCCTTAGGGCTTATCTCCTCTTTGACCGGGATAGGGGCATTCTTGACTTTAATCTTTGGTTCTAAGGATATGCGAGGCATTTTCTCCGCCTTGAGGGATTGGATTAGAATTACGTTTCCATCCTGGTCAAATGTATATGGTTTGCCCTGCAGTTCCTCCTGCAGACGTTTTATTCGCTCCTCCTCTTCTATAGCTCTCCTCTTTTTCTCTTCTTCAATCTGCTCCCTTTTACGCCTTCTCTCCATCTTCCTTAACTCAATGTCTCTTAGTCTATCCATTTTGATCTCGTCCTGGCCGACCTCCTCTGTTATCTCGTACGGCTGCAGTGGGTCTCTTTTCTCTCCTTTACCTTTTCGATTTTTCGTCCGATTTTGTCTATTACCACCACCGCTATACTTGCCCCTCCTGGAAGCTACGCTGTTTCCGCTAACGCTTGCCGCTCGGGAAGCAACTACTTCAGTGCCAGGTCTTGCCATTATATTAATCTTGTTTCTGTAATGGGCGCCGGGACGATGGCGGAGAGGAATAACGCCTCGAGCAAACCGATCGATTTCGCACATCGGCGGCTCTTGCTCAGCTTCCCAGCTGGGATTGAGCTTCCCCTTTACCTCCCCAGGATCGCTTCGTAGTAACTGAAATGCAACGGCTTGGTATATACTCTCGACAACCTGCTCTGCTGTCTTACTCTCAGCTCTGCTATTAAAGAACGAGTCTAGAAGATTTTCCGTTGCGTTGTCCACAATGTGGTCGACCATGTCATGGAGGCTCTCATTCAGTTCCTGCTGTGCTTTGAACTCCTCCATCTTGCTCTCCCTGGGCTCTGTGCCTCTCCCTCAGCTCTGCAGGGGGCCTGATGGGGATTTCGCAAATTTTAATTAGTGGAAAGTCTGTAATATTCCATCAATGCTTTATTAAGTGGGCACGAATATGACAGGTTGGGGGTGGGGTGGAAAGAATCGAAAGGCTGCACCAAGCCGGAAACCGCTTGCTTCAGAAACGCAAAACCCAGTTTTTGAGGCACGTAAGAGGCTATTTGCTCAGATGTACTGGATTTTTAACGGAAAACAAGGCGATTTCGCACTTATTATTTTCATATCGGTTGTCTCTTGAAGCCAAATCTGTCCAAACTGGTACCGATTAGGTGAACCTGGATCTGGCACCATGTTTGGGAAACCCCAAACCGCCTGCATTTAGCTTGATCTTTTCTGATCATGAGAAACGACAAAGGTTTAAGAGACAAAAACTGGAAAAACCCTCTTTGTTTTCGTTCTTATTCCCAGCCTCGAGTCGTTTGGTCTCTTTCCGCATACATTTTTACCCAATTTCGGATCTGCTCTCACCATTATTTGTAACGTTCGAAGCAATGCATGATGATGGACCTATCTGGATCAAACAATGAACCACATATAAAACCGAACCCGTGAATCCCTCAATTTCCAGGACAATCTTCATTGTCGCAGTTCATAAATGCCCTTGTTATTCACCTACTACATCAAAGATTCAGCACACAAGATTCGCCTGCTCCCCGACGTACACCCCAGACGGCGGGTCAACGTGTAATCTCGAGCAAGTGGGGGTAGGCTGTCCGAAAGTGATCGCTGTGGTGTTTGTGCTAGATCTATGATCATACTGAATGCCACGTATCCATGAAAGAGTGGGGTTCATGGGACCTCTGTCGGAGAGTTGGGCGAACGAATCGAAACGCACACACTAGACACACAAGCACACAAGCACACACAAAGAGACATAAAAACATACACGCGCTGCGAGCACATATACAAACCTGTCCTAGATACGCCCGGCAAACGTTGCATGAAAGTACATTTGGGTTGGGCACAGCATTCCGGAATGTGTTATTATTGCCTATGATGATTGCATGCACGTACTGTCAACCTAGGCAATCTCGGATCGAACAAAGTTATTAATACCGGAGGGGGAAGTGCAGAGAGACCGTATAATTACGCATCTTCTAAGATGTCGGATAAAAAAGAAAAACCTTCAAGTGCTGGGTATAAGCCAGTTGAAGTTGGGGAAGGAAAAACACAGGTTCAGATACTCCCAGAGAAATGTCTCATTTCCCTTGTTAGTATAGACGTACGGATAGAATCTGTATTTTCTTTGGATAGCACCATCCTAATTCGGTAACTACCGAAATTAATTACGTTCTGAGGGTATCTTGACTTGTATTATGCCTGCTCAGATACGGGTCCTGTACATTCGCCACGGAGAGTCAGTATCGAATTATTTCAAGAATAAAACCAAGAATAAGGATGCCACCTCACGGGAACTGCTAGACCTTGTCATGATGGAAAATGAGTTAATGCGCAAGATTCTACCGCCGGAGGACATTTCCTGTATCAAGGAATTGGTACCTGATAAAAACGTCAAAAAGACTATCGATGACGTCGAGCAGAAGCTGCGGGATGTTGTCCTCTCCAAGAAGGGGGTCCATGATGCAAGCGAAATCAGCAAAAAATACTTTGGGAATGATGGCACGGAAGATAGCTTTAACATCTTCTCTGGCAAGTACCCTGTCACAAAGATAATCACCTCTCCTTTGAGGAGGACGCAGCAGACTTTAATGGCAGTATTCGGCGAGAAACTAACAGAATTAGCAGACGTCGACATTAACGTCGAGGCAAACCCGTATTTTCACGAGTGGGTGAAGAGAGCCACGGCTTCAAGTCGCTGTCATACAGTCCAGGTCTCTAGGAGCTTCCCCGAGAAGTATGCCGAGCACTACTCCACACTGTTTCAGAAAGAGCGCCCCCCCCCCTCCTCATTTGATCTATGGGGATGCTGCAGAAGGAAGAAGGTGCCCAGCAAAAGACTAAGTGGAAAATGGCTAGACAGTTTGAAGAGGAGCTTGGCTGCAGATCTAAAACCTGGGTGGAGCGAGGAGGGCAACGAGTTGGCCAAAGAGTACGCATACTTTAATAGCTATGAGACCTTCGATACATTCCATACGAAGCAAATCGAGAAAATGAAGACGAGGTTATCGCAGCTCCGAGGGGAAGGTCTTCTTGCACTAGCGCTGAATTCTTGAGATCCCATTGATGTTGAGACGTTAGTCATTTCATGTTTTGGTTGTATACAGGACACGGTGCTGTGTTGATAGTGGCACACGGGATGGTTGCCCGGTGCTTGTTCAAGAGCTTTTTAGGGGACCATGATATGCAGAACTACGGGTTGATAGAAGCAATATGGGATGCGTCCAAGGTATATCCCTTCCTTACCAAATTGATACAAGGCTATGTGTCTTGATTATTCTCCCCCCTCCCCTCCCCCTCCTGTAGAACACCTTCGTAGACTGCAGATTCGTTCAGAACGACGAATGCTCATTGCCTTCATGGGGAAAGAAGAAGAAAAGGGGGTTTTAGAGAGGATTAGATGCATGTTTTTGTTTCTGGCTACCATGTCGTCAGCCATGGAACAGTGCGTAGTTTTCACACCACTGTGCAGTAGCCCTCATCACTCATGCGCAAGCAAGCAATGATCATGCGGCCGGCCACGTGACTTCTCATGTTTGAGCTTGCACGTAGTCGTGAGGACTAGCAGCATGCTTGAGCTCGCATTCACGCGCCGCAGGCGCATTAAAACAAGCGCAGCGTCCGTTTCTATACGTTGATCTTGCGATCATGTGCACACGTACACATGCTAGCATGGCGCATATAGTCAATCACAACGCAGGAAAGAGCTGCCACAGCGCAGTGCACGTATCGTATCGTACGTGCTGTCCGATCCATGCACATGGCATGCGTCTTAACGCTGTTCAACGATTGTCTGCCATGACAGTTTTGCTGCGCTGCTGTCGCGCACATCGATCGTGGTTGCTTGCTGCCACAGCTTGCAGTGTTGGAGTGCAGCGATAGCAAACCTCACTCCAGGCTTCAACGATGGCACGATCGATGGCAGTCTAGCGCAGTGCACGTTCAAGCACTTGGGCTTTATTCCCGATGAATTGTCACCGGACGTACTCCCTGTTCCCCACGCACTCGATGCGATCACATGTGGATGATGCCGGGTGACATCGTAAATTCGTACGTTCTAGCATTGCATCGATTGCTCATTATTAAAACTAAAATAAAGCACGACACTCTCTAGCTCTTGTCCTGTGCGCGGACCACTATCAAGCCTCTGTGACGAATCGGCATCGTAGGGTTGCACGGCTCAATGGAATTTATAAAGCAAGCTGTTCCATTTCCCGCTCTCCCTTTTCTCTGCCAAACACTCACTATGTAGTGGGATAATAGCGACTCGCGTCGTTGCTATCCTTACCCGTTATAACGTCTGTGTAACCGTTCTCACATATCGCGTATTCTTCTTCTTCTTATTTTTATTTTTGTTCTTCTTATTTTTATTTTGTTCTTCCTCTTCTGTGGAAGAAACCACACGAATTCTAAGACTCTTTTTATTTTTTAATTTCCGCTATATTCCCCTCATCTACTCTTGTGTGGGGAGAAGAAATCGGTGTGCGTTCGCAGAGAGTATTTGTCATCCAGCAATATCGATATCCGTACATGATGAGGGGGGGGGGGGGGGGGGGGGTAAAAACTTTAGTATACACCGAAGTACCTGTCTCCCGGCACAGCACAACACCAATGATTCACCATCACCATCACCATCATCATCATCATCATCATCATCATCACCTCCTCCTCATTCTTACTAATATCTACATCCATACTGCCCCCAACCCCCCCCCCATTACCTTTTGGTAGGAGAGATCATCGTGGCCTCCTAGTACAGGTCCATCGAGGTTGGGGTACATGGGACTATCGTATAAGATAAACATGTACAGGCTTATAAATTACGATATATATAAATTTATATGTATATATATATATATATATATATATATATATGTGTGTGTGTGTGTGTGTGTGTGTGTATAACATTAGTAAATATTGCAAACATTGCCCATGCACCCCGTTAGACTGCTAACAACACGACAAAGTCGCACCTTTCGTCTCCGCCCGTCTTCGCTTCTCCTCGAATACAGCTTATTTTGGGCGTGAGCATGGTGTGAATGGCCGATACCGATCGTTGAGGAGCCTGTGTATTCGCCACCATACCAATCAATTCTTCGCCTGAATTCTGGAGAAACCCGACTCCTTCTTCCAAGAGTGCTACTGTTACTACTACTACTACTACTACCATTACTACTACTACTACTACTACCACTTCACAACGACGATGACGAAGAGAACGACTCTTACTACTACTACTACTACTAGTACTTATGCTACCAGAGCCGACGGTTTGCCATTGGCCGCAGTGCTGCTATTTAGCTGTTCTTCGGCTATGCGAACGATGTGACACGCACTCCGAAGTAGATCTCCCACTAATAGTAGTAGCAGCAGCAGCAGCAGTAGCAGCAGAGAAAGAGGGTGGGTGGGTAGGAGGGCGGATGGAGAGAGAGAGAGAGAGAGAGAGAGAGAGAGAGAGGAGGAAGATCAAAATTTGCTGTGAGGCCCAATGGAGAATAACTCCACGCGAAACATATATAAATAGACACACGCACACACACGCACACACACACACACACACACACACACACACGCGTATGTTCCTACCTTCAGCAGTACACGGAGGAGGACGATTAGACATACGCAGCTGCCCTCTCATGCTTTCCAGCCTGGTTTGCAGGACACATATAATCATTATTGAGTGATAATGAGCCATCATCATCATCATCATCATCATTCATCATCATCATCATTAATCCTCCTCCACTGCTACTACTGCTACTTTCACTACTTTTCTATTGTCGTATCGATGTCCATAAACAGGTATTCGGCGCTCTCTTCCTGGGGAGCGATGTAGTTGAAGATCAGTTCCAAGAGGTTCAGACAAGCCCTGGTAGTCATAGACAGAACAGCACGAAGACAACAACAACAACAACAACAACAACAACAACGGTTATGCATCACATATTACGTATTATATCACATCACACTCGAAGATACAACGATGACAATTTTCCCTAACTTTCCCGCTCATTGCAACGTGCTGCTGCCGCTGCCGTGCTCGAAGAACGTCTCAAAAAGCTGCTTCTTTTTCTTCTTCTGTTTCTTCTTCTTCTTCTTCTTACATACTACATACCAGCAAATGAGCCCTGCCCAGATCGCCTTGTCAATAGAGTACAAATACCTGCCAACACGCCGTAACGATGTTAGACGCCTGTTTCATGAACGTGATGATAGATAGAGATATTCTCTTCGCCAAAGGAAAGCGAAGAGGAAGAGGAGAAGGGACAAACTGAAAGGACAATAAATAATCTGATGATACAGGTGCTTTTCGTGATTTTATGCATTCCCCCCCCCCCCCCCCACAACCCTCTACTCTAGTCGTCTTACGGCATAAGGGCGATAGTGCAGAAGGCAGGGAAGGCTGTTATCATTCGTTGGAGTTTCAGTCCGACGATAAGCTTCAGCAATATCACGCCTGTAGGCGCGCGCGCACACACACACACACACAAAGAGAGAGAGAGAGAGAGAGAGAGAGAGAGAGAGAGAAAAGGGGGAAGGGGGTGGAGAGCAAGCATCAGACTAATGCCGTTGAGAACAGACGCAGAGGACACATGTAGGGATAACTGCTTGCAAACCCCA